>JACXSJ010001182.1:0-111110 GCA_014851325.1 Pentalonia nigronervosa
CTAAAAATATTAAGTAAAATTAACAAAGTATTATTAGGGGAAATGGAAGCAGTTGAACTAGATGATGTATTATTAGGGGAAATGAAAGCAGTTGAACTAGATGATGTATTATTAGGGGAAATGAAAGCAGTTGAACTAGATGAAAACTATCAAGACCCAAATATTTTAACCTCTTTCAAATTTGCCCCGATAATGTCAGTGGATTGTGAACGATCATTTTCTATATATAAACATTTACTAACAAATAGACGGCATAGTTTTACCGAGGATAAACTTGAGTACCATTTAATTATTCATTTTAACAATAAAGAATAAAAATTAAAAACACATTATATTATACTATATTATTTATACAATTATTATGTTACTATATATACTATATAACTTTGAATTTTGTAAATGCATATTTGTTACATATACTAATGATTTTTACTGCATATTTGTTGCATATTTTAATGATTTTTACTGCATATTATATGGCATATTTTGATACTTTTTATTGCATATAAATCCTAGCTCTACACATAGTGATACACAACACAATTTGACATAGGCAATGAACTACCTAGTGAATGATGTGCCAATTAATTACGTTCGATATGGTCTATAAGACATTTTATCTTTTTCTACTCAACTAAATCTTATCTACCTATAATATGCACTATTTGTCAATCTTCTATATCAACTACCTAAAATGTTGGGTTTCAACAAAATTAATTTAGAAGGGTATTTAAAACTGTCAGCTGTTTAGTGCACGTCTGCAGGGGGGCTGAAAGACTCCCTGCAGCTTCAGTAAATTTGTAATTGAAATTAGTGTACCTACTGTAATATTATGTAAGATTTCGTGTTTTTCTAATTTCTTAATTTTTTTTTTTTATTTTCTATAAAAACTCTTTAAGCATGTAGCAATTTAGGCAGGCCCAAAATTACATTATCGTTTGGGTGAATGTATACAAATCTTTTAGGCGCAATTTACACGGACCACTAGTATATAAAATACATAATTTGGGCGAGCTTTTATATGTATATTTATGAAATATATACGGAATAATCCGTTTTTCTTCCTATTTTTTAGAGACCCTAAGACTCTCAGTTAATTCTAACTGGTATGGTTAAAAATGTATTATATTGACATATAATTTATTATATTATATTTATTCACTAATTTTTTTAATTAGTATGGTATCCATATATTATACTTATTTATTTAATAAAATGTATTTTGTAATTAATTTTTAGCAAAGTTTTTGTTTCTTTTAAAATATTAGGATGTGGATGATATAAAATTGTGCGTTATAATTACTGTTAAATGATTCAGCCCCATTAGTAGTACCTACGTGGTTCACAATTTGTAGTTGCAGTAAAACAGTAAGTATAAAAGTTATTATATAGATATGTTACCTCCCTATTATTCAATAATTTATAAATTCGCCTAAACAATCGATTAATTTCTCGCCCACAAATCACATATGCTCTAATCAGGTAAATGTTTGGGCCATTCGCCCAAATATATGAAGCCCACATTTCAAACGTTTATTATATTCCAATATTGCAATCCCCACGAGACCTTACCCACTTTTCGACTAATAGGCCGAACAGCTATTTGCCAACCCTCCCCCCCCCCACGGTGGCATCGAGGGGGCTTCTACCACCAATCGACTGAATACGCCGATGGTGCAAGTCCACGACTCGCACATTCAAGTGTTTTCCAATAGAATTTTCAAGCAAATATCCGAAAAACCGGCTTAACATTTGACCGTATATATTCATTACTATTGTACGTCCTTGGCGTTATTTCGCGCGAGAGTGATTATTTTGAAACTACGGCGAGATAAAATTGACGGTAAAATGTGCGTCTCGTCTGCGGCACTATATTACATCATGACACTGTGCACAAAAAGCTCGGCGGACAACCGCAGGAATCGCTCGCACATGTACAACAACTGCGGGGTCGTCGGGTGCAAGACACGTTGTTTGCGCAAACTAAGTGTGAGCGGTTGGACAACGCAGTTTGGCGGGCCCGTTGACCTCCCCGCGCCGCGATGGCATAACAATCGCCCGAGCCCCAACAGGTGTTGTTGGCATCGCGCGCAATCCATGTGTTTCCTCCCGCCGAGACGACCACGGCCGCGACCCACGTCGTCGTCGTCGTCACTGCCAACGCCGCCGCCCGTACACCGAGGAGTCACACGTGTGCCCGCGACCACCGCCGCGCCGCGTGTACACTACGTAACGCAATGATGCGTGGCTTTGCCCGTCGCCGTACGAGCGCGGCCAGGGCGGCGGTAAATAATGCGCAGCGCGTTGACACGTGCCCCCAAACGGCCCAAACACGAGCATCTGCTCGCCCGCGCACACGTCGCATACTCGCGCGTACAACTCGGTACAAGCACGCGCGTCTAGCTGCACTACGCAGCGGCGCTAAACGTAATCCAAATCCCCTAGCTGCGAGACCGGTCAGCGGCGAGCGATTAATGCCACAGGGTGTCGGCAGCGACGGTGTCTGCGGGGTGCCGGGGTAGTTCGGCGACGGATCATCGAAGAGTGTCGATCGAAAACGCGACGGCGGGCGGCGTCGGCGGCGTCGGCGGCGACGGCGGCGGCGGCGGCGACACCTCGTCCGTTCGGCTGGCGGACGTCGGTAATCTTTATAAATATATATTAAATACGGCGCGGCCGCGACGAGGCGCGCGCGGTGTGTATACGGACAGAAATAAAACCGCACGCCGACGGGTTATATTCGTGTCCTCCTATACCCCATGGCGGAACACGCACCGGCCGCTATGCCGTGTGTACACACGTAGATGCTAATGCGCTATACTTAACTTTTGTATAAATAAATTGGTTAGTGCTAGGTCTTGAAATAAACCCCCGCGGCCGCCGCGTCCGATATCGTGCCCGCCGGGTCCCCCAGTTCTTCGCGAACAGCCCGGCAGCGCGGCTTCGGCATTACAATTGTATAATAACATTACAAGTGTATATCGCGACGGCGGGATAGATGAGCGATCGCAATAACACGATCCCGTATGTCTCCCGTTACGATAATCGCAGTCGTTCGCGCGCCAACGGTCAGCCGCCGCCACCCCCCCGTGACGCGATTTCGGGTACGATGCACCGTAGGTACGCACATCGAACTCTGCCACTGTCGTCGTCGTCGTCGTCGAGCGCCCGACTTCAAACCCCGGACCGAGGTCGTGGCACATGATATGTCTTCGGGGCACGCGCGGGGCTGCTGAACGTCGCCGTCGGATCCGCCGTTATAACCGCGACGGTTTACCGCAGTAAGTTTACTATATATACCACAATATAATACATGCGTCGTGCGTGATACATATATATATACACACACAACGTGTACGTTGAAATAAAAAAAACCTTGGTCGCCAGCACACCGTTGTCACGGCCGCGCACGTGTAATCTTGTATACACGTCTCACGAATACTGTATACCGAAACACACGACGCCGCCGGTTTTTGTTGTCCTGTTGCTCCCGCCGTGCATTTGTCGTCGTCGTCGTCGTCGTCGACGGACAATCTCTCCTGCGACGTGGCGCGGCGGCGATGTGTGGGCATCGCAGTCGCGTAGTCTCTTGGACGCGAAGTGATCACGCTTACCGCCAGCGACGCGCACACGCCCGATTTTGTTTTGGACCGGTGCCATGGACCCCGATGGGGTTGCGCCGCGGCGTACGAGGACAGTACGTTGACTAGTGCTTGGCATGCACAATCACATGCATATATAGAAGACCGAGGACTGCGTCGACGACACTCGCGGACTGCACCGGGACGTTGCAGTTGACCACCCCCTCGTCCCGTTATCGTCGGTTGTATTCGCGGTGATGATGAATCCGGGGACGCGCTATCACCTTTCCCCCCTCCTCCCCATTTAAACTAGTACTACGCCTTAGGAACGTCAGCTGTAACAAAGTTTTGTACAATCTTCCGGCACACCCTAAAATTAAACTTCGAATCCGTAGATATTGTGATGAATTTCAAAATAACTATACCGCCCATCACAAGCAATTCTTCGATACAAATATGTCTTCTAACTGGTTGTCCATTTGAAATTCGTGGGATTATTTTTACAGTTGTTGTCAGCGTCGCAATGGTGACACCGTTCGTTACTATAATGAACGCGTAAATAACATATTATATAACTATAAATAAAATTATTTTTTTGAATTTCTTGTTATTCAAAAGATATATGTTTATTATGCAATGTCTTTCCCAACGGGAGGGTAGGTTTTTTCTACTTAGGTTTCCGATTTTGATCCATCGGTTTTTAAAACAATCTAACTTTTATTTTAATAATAAATAAATAGTAAAACCTGAAGGAATAAGCATTTTTTTTTTACAAAATTTTAAGTTATTATTTAAAAAAAAAAATGTTAACTTGCAAAATTGCTATACTTATACATTATATGTGTGACCTTAATGATAATTAAACGATTGAAATTGATTGAAACTTCTTTTCAACTGAGTTAAATTAATATTTTTCTATATATTAACTTTAAAAATGTCGAATTAAAATATATATTGTTAATTCTATTTTTATTAACTTGTGTATCAAGAATATAGGTATTAAGTATACTTTTAATAAGATTAGTTAACCTATTCCGATTGTATTATTTTTGTATTATTATACAATATATTATTTTAATAAGTCGATCATATACTATTATTGCTACGCCACAAAGTTTTCGACGAATTAGTAATTTTTCAAAAACTATTAAGAAATGTTTTTTTTTGTCAGTGAACTGGCCATAAACCGTTGCTCCCATGGTAGATGAGCTTTTTTTTAATGTTTTCAAAAGTTTGGGGATGGTATATAGTAGTACATGTCTGTTACGTCTGTTTAGAAAAACTACTATGTATATATAACTAGGTATAACGTATAGATATTGTATAATGATAAATATTAACTTAACACGGTTTTCAAAAACAGTAACTATAGAGTGTAATCAAGAATACTTTAAAGTGGGTCAGCGCGTGCCCCATCCTCCCATCACTATTCGTCACTCCTCGTGGTATGCGACTACTTATAAAAATAAAAAAATAGTTAAGCAATTTTTCACTGCGTCATTGTACGCATAGAGATCCTGCGTCGTCCTTATATCGCGGTCGGTCTCAGGACATTGCTATATACTACAATGCTGTGGTGGTCTGTGTGCCACTGTTTTTGTCCTAACCATAGCCTATATAAGGGCGATCGCGAGGAGATCCAATCACATTTGGGAGGAGCCATAGGCGTAATATTAGAAGAGGGGGCGATATCCCACTCCAGTTATTGCTTAGCAGCGGCATAGTTTAAAAATAGGATATATACAGAGCATATAGATGTCTGAACCGATAATGTGAGTTGGACGCATTTGCAGGTCTCTTTTATTGTACACATATTCCAATTATTCCATATCTATATAATCTATGTATATCTAACTATAGTAGTACGACTGAACGTACACCGATTTACTTACCGTCACGTTCAGCTTTTCAAAACTTAAAGCAGTAATAAAGTTTCAATAAAACTGAAAGTGAACTATTTATTATATATTTTGTCCTATGTTTAAAACGTATAATTATTTTTATTCCAATCTACATTATTAAAATATCATTATGTATACGTAAATAAATTAGTTAATAACAATTAATATTATATACGAAATTAACCACAGCGGTCAGCGGAGTTTTTTTTGTTTTTCCCGACATGACGTATCTGTATATTGGACACGATGAAAATCGCAATTAAGATCATGTTGAAAGATCAATGCACGTTTAGTGACGTTGTCTGTGTGTGCAGAATAATTAGATTATTACGTCGTCTGAATCGAAGCCAGTGGCGCTTTTTATTGGAATAGAAAATATATTAGTAAAATTGTATATAAAGTATATGGGTGTGTTAATACTTATAAAAAATATGACTCGAAGGATGTGTATATCCAATGTTTATTGGTTCAATTTTATTTATTTTTATAAAACTACGAAAAAACCTTATAATATTGGGTGGGAAGGTGGAGGTATGGTAAAATGCTTAAATAGCTAAATGCACCCCATCTGCAACATGCAACACGACGTAGGTACTCACACGACTATAATGCAATGCGTAACACCATGTGTACGTGTATAATATGTACCATTGTCCATCATACCTTTATTTGCATAACACATTATTATTATTATCATATTAAATCATACATCAAGGATCAAGATATTTTACACAATAACATGGATGGATAAGTCCACCGGGAAATCGGGATTTCCCGGTGGGCTCTTATCATTTATATTGTACCCAATCCTTGAAAAATTACATATAACACTAGAACATGCTATATATACAGTATTCACTATTTAGGCGTATTTGTATATCTTATTAGGGGCCTCTGTATACGCGTCGATATTACAATAAGTTACTTTTTAAGTAAAAATCTTTAAATAACATTTTTAAAAAACTATGATTTTAGTATAAATGTCCCAAAAGTTTAAAATACACCAAAAATGACCTCAAAATTGATCAAAAATTCAAAAAAAAAAACTCATCCTGATTCAATAGTACATAAATCGAGCATCGCGTAATCAGATTTGGTAAACAACGCAAAGTGCATCGAAATCCGCAATTATGAGATTTGTTTTAAAAAGTATTGCGAGCGGTTTTTTTTTTTTGTGCGTTAATTGGCCTTAAATGGCCCTAATAAATATGTCCCGGTAAAAAGAGTATCTACCTATCCGCCCTCGGATTGAGTTGTCACAATATTGAATACACTACACCGTACGAGTGCAGTTTAAGTGTAAAATATCTCGTTTAAGTGTATACCTACGTTGTGTGCGGCTTGTTCGACATTCGGAACGCGCGCATGCATCACAATAAAAAGGCGCGCACATGTACTATGTCGCCCCCGTGCGAAAAAAATATGAAATGATGACTCAAAGGACGACGACGATGACATCGTCGTTCGCGTCGCGTCTAATAATATAACAATGAAAGAAAATACAAAACGTGTACGCGTTTCGATGAATGATTTCAGTCGGTAGGAGCAGAGGGGCTGCAACACCCCCCCACCCACCCTTCTCCGCCACAGCTGTAGCCGAACACGCCGCCGTGAAAAGCTCGCCGTCTTCCCCGATAATGGGTTTATTATGTGTCGTTATCTATATATATATATATACGCCGCCATCAGTCAAACTCGAAAGGCATTCTCAGAAACCTAATTGATTTAATTCACACCGGCTTTGGACTTGCGGGACGGTAAGCTGTGTCGCACATCCTTCTGTTGCGCGCCAGTTACCGTGGTAACCGTGACGTCACTCCGTCGCCGACGGCTCGGACGTACTTGTGGCAATTGTATATAGGTATAAGGCGTTCCATTATATTATATTATTATATAAGCTTGACGGTATTCCAACTTTAAATGTTTTCATTTTACGTAATACCTACCTACGGTATACTCGTGTATACGTCTCTGTGGTTCGATCACGTGTAATTGTGCAAACCATCATAGATTTACATTATATTATGTTCTTCGGTGTAAACGCATTAACGAATTAATGTGCCTAATTGACGTTTAAATGAATTCAATGCAAACTTTGCTGAGGGGGTGGGGGGAGAGAGGAATATCACAGAGCCATATATTATTATATCATTGTCATAACGGTAAAGAAATTAGGTATGTGAATTTCTTTATAATTAATAAAATCAATACAATGATGTGTAACAATAATTGACAAGATATAATAATAACCATGTTAAAATCTCAATAAAAAAAAAAAAATAAATAAATAAATAAATATAATTTAATATGACATTATGTATTTATCTATCGATACTCATTATATGTCCATATCATGAGCAAAACAGTGCAAACAAACGAAAGAAAATAAATAAATACTGCTTGAGACTCGAACTTATAGTTATGTGACATACCTATACTATTATACAGCCAATGTTTAAAAAATTACAATGATGTGACTATAACTTTCATACAATTATCCCATAGTGCATAGATACATGCAAAAGCATATTATGTAGGTACCTGCTTACTATCTACTAAATGCTTTGACATATTATTTCAACTGAAAAGTATAAAACATAATAATTGTGTATTCCTCTTATGTAATATATTGAACTACTCTCTTCGGTTTTACTAGTACATTCATAATACCTATATTAATATGCGATAAAATCTAACAGATAATTATTAATATTCACTATCTTTGATAAATAATCATTTAAAATAATGTCTTTATGAAAATTTTAATTTTGGAATATTTAGTACCTAATGGCTACTACCTATACTAACTATACTTAAACATATCTTCTAACACAATGGATTTTATGAATTAATTTAAAGAGTGTGCTATGGTGATACGAACTTTTTTATCAGAAAAAAAATCTTTATTGTTATAAATATATTTTAAGCTGATAATTTTGTGGAACATATTGATGTACCTAAATCGAAATAAGTTTTTAAATTAATCATTTGTACCTGTTGACTTAAAATAACATTATATTTAAATAAGTGCTTTATATTATGTAATGTGCTTTTTACACAACTATTAATGATCAATAATAATCTATTTTATAGCAATATTTTTTTTATTATAATTTATAAATGTAACAACAAATTAGTATCAAAATAATTAATTATTCAAATTTTGTTAATGTGATATTAAATAGTAATAGCCTCTAATCTATTCTAATTACTTTACATATTGTTTCATGACACGGTGATATTGTTAATTATTGAGTTTAAATCACTTATACTAAATTACCAAACTATTTAATACTTATATTGAAAACTAGCTATCCCGCCCAGTGTTACCTGAGCCAAATATTAAATTAAGATTAACCTGAAGTGATTTACATACATCTAAACCACCTAGGTAGGCAATCCACTGCATTAGATCACAAACAATATGCGAGCAGTAAAATATCAGGTAGGCAATCCATGAAGTGCATAAGTGAATGAAATCAGAATTTGATAGGTACATGAAAAACATTACGACAGTTGACCGTGCCAAAGATTTGTTTTTTTCTAAAAATTTATTTGCAAAAATATTGTTACTAATTATAATAGTTATAAAATATGTAATAATTGACAACCTTATAAATAAACAGAGAGTATACAAACCAATAACAACCATTTATAAACAAATATTTCCATCGTAAATCCCTGTGTGAGCACTTCCCAGGGTTGGATCTCTACCTTTTTAAATTAGCCTATCTTCTATCACAAACTTTATTTCTTTATATAATAGTATAGATAAAAATCCATGTAGGTAATGCCGTAATGCTTATGTAATATTGTACCTATGTATAGTTTTATAAACATTACCTACTATAAATTTATTTTTAATGATCTGAAATAATTATCTAACTTATTAATAAAACCATTTTAGTGCAGCTTTGATAACTGTAATGCTTATTAGTTATTACCTATATAAATATATTATTTACACCAATAAAAATTGGACAAGTACAAGATACTATAATTTATTACTAATGTAGTCATTAATGAAACTTTCTCAGTAATTAATAATAACCTAATAGTTTTCCAGAAAATTTCTAAAATTCAATGAAAACTTAAGAATGTACAACACTAGTTTTTAACAAAATCTATTATGGATATTTTGTTACAACTGAATTTAAATTTTAAAAATACAGTACAAAACTTATCTTTAATTATCATCGGCATAATAGTTATAATCTGCAAAATAGGAATGGAGTCTAAACCTTTCAACAAAATGATAATGAGCCCCCATTAAAAAATTGAACATCACGTACGACTTGGTTAGATTTATATGACAATACTTTATTTCATATCTAAAACCAAAGGGATAAAACATTTTCATTACGTATTTATATTATGTTTACCTAATTCGATTATTTGCCCATTTGTGATAATAAACAAATAAATAAAATTATTTAAAAATAGTTTGATCCTATAAAAAAAATGTTAGTTTGTCACGATTTTTTGAGATGGACATCCTAATTCTTATTCCCTAATAAATATATGTATAAAACCAATATGGAACAGAGATTTTGTGTCGTTTATAAATGATTAAACATAAAGTAGGTATATGACTTCGATTTTTTGTTGTAGTGCAGGCATATTAATATTATAGATACATTTCAAAAGCATAATAAATCATCACATTTGAAAAAAGGTTCTGAATGGAGCTCGGGTCAAATAAGTTACACATTTGTTGACATTTCTTTCAAAATTCTTTAGCAGTTTATCTGTCAATTATTTTTTAAACGCTCATGGAAACTATTGAGAAAATCAATACATTATCTTTATAAAGTTCCACATCTAATTTCTAGTCGAAAAATATGACTGCTTACAACTTGTGGATCTTTAGCACCTGAAAAAATGTAGGCTTTTACAAATAAAAACGCACGATTGAAATGTTTTTAGGAAATCTAAGTAGCTGCATAATACCTACACGGTAGACCAAAAGTAAAAAAAATGTTCGAACTGCATTATAGAAATTGTAACAAGAGTTAATATAATTAATAATGTATTTATTATTGTGCAGAATTGATGTACAGCATATTCAATCTAATTTAAAAATTTTAATATGATTATTACCAATTATAGTACATATATTAAACTAGATATTTGCTATTCTTATTTCTAAAATGATATAAAATGTCAGTTGTTATTTATTTATGCATTAGTGTTTGACATATTTATGATCACCACGCCTTGCTAAATAAACATGTTAAGAGTGGAACTTTTAATTGATTTAATACACTTTAATTAGTTAAAACAATCACTATCAAAGATTAAAGTAAAAAAATTATAAATTATATTATAATCTGAGATACATACATTATCGAATTGCTTTTTTAAATTTCGGTAAACACTAAATATACAGTAAAAAAAGTATAGAATAGACGTTTTACAATAAATAACTATTAATTATTAATTATCTGTAGGCAGTGGTGCTGAACTAAATAAGTTTGTATTTGGCGTTGTGAAGTCTTATTTATAAATTTATAATATAATTTCAATATTTTCAAATATTTAAAATCCAAAACATTTTATTTTTAATACTTAAAAGTTGAAAATGTAGTACAATAGTTTACTCGAGTTCTTTTACTGGAAATTAAAATAAGATTTTTACATTTTTTATAAGCGCTTGAACTTTAAATTTTGACTACATTGGATATTACCATGTAAAATAAAGGAACCTAAAAAACCTAAAAATCTCAAAAACACAAATGTATAATTTTTTGTAAATTCAAAACATATTGTTTATAGAAATTTGAAACATTAAGCTTTAAAATAGTTACAGTAGATATATGAAATTTTCACAAAATATTTATATAAGCAATTTCTATACAGAATAAAATTTTCAATAAATTTTGATTTTTTTTTCATTATTATCAATAAAAATTCTTTCAATCGGTCAAAGAACTTGAAAATTTAATACAAAGTTCTTCATAACTTGTTGTAAGTGAAAATTAAAAAAAAAAGTTGAGCGTAGTTTCTATAGATTTTTATAAGTGTCTAAAGTTGATATTTCGGAAAAATACGTAAAAATCACAAAATTTTGCATTTTTTTTCAACACAAGGATCATTATAAGTTCTTCTACCTTTCTAAAAATAAAATTTACTGGAGAATCAAACTAATTTTTTATGAGCATTTGAAATTAAACAATGGATATTTACCGGTTTTCTTCGGAACGATTTTCTTATTTTAATGTAATTCAAAAAGGAATAACCGTAAATATTTGAAAAATTCACCACATGTTTAGACTATCATTTTCTATATTTCAAAAAAAAAAAAAATTAAAAATATTTTGACAATTTTTGAGCTAATTATAGGTCTAAGAAATTTTCGGTTTTTTTTCAAATTTTTTTTCTTTAAATATTGATAAAAAAAATTTAGTTGGGTCAAGTTTTTTGATAACTTAATACAAGATTTTTCATTAGTTGTTTAAATAGCAGATTAAAAATAATAAAAATACATAGGCACAATTTTTTTTTATAATCATTTAAACTTTAAATTTTGACCAAAATTCATCATCGAACATTTGTAAATCGTTTTGTAGTTAAAAATTTTTAAAATGTTCAGTTTTTATTACTAAGAATTGAAAATTTAAAATAAGGTTTTTCGTAAGTAATTAATAGTGTAACCAAAAAATCAAAAAAATAATTTTTTATAGATATTCTAAGTTCAAATTTAGACAAAATTAGATATTTAAATGAAAATAACGATGTTCTAATGCAATGTTTTCTGCAGAAATTAATTCAACCTACTGTATTACTAATAGTAAAATGAATTATTTTAATAGTAATAATATCTTAAAATACCCTTAGTTAAATAGGCTGACAGACCGCTCAGAATCGTTTTTCGTATACAATGATTTATATAATTGAATACAAATTTAACACATCCATGAAAGTGACCCACTCAACACCTGGCACCTACTGTACAATAAAGCACTATTCACTTGTCGACCTTTTTCACATTAGCTTGCTAATTAATTATGATAATTTGTTTTTTAATTTATTCTAAATACATTAATCATTATAGTTGGTGATAATTTATTTTGTATTAAACTACACAAATTAAAATATAAAACATATTTTTTAAAATGTGTAATTAATGAATTTTGTTATTATCTGCTGAAAAATACTATCCGAAAATTGATCTTTTAGAACTTTTATTGTAATCTTACTATATTACATAATACATTTGAAATTAATAAAAAAAAACAGCCGCTCAAGTTTTTTTTAAATATTATTTTAAAGAATTATACGCCCCAGCTGCTTGGTTACTGGCGTTGACATTGTTTATATTAGAAACTTATATTGTTTAGAAGTTTGGTTTGAATACGAATTGTGTATGATCTTTGAAAACATAATATCTCATTTTTAAACATAGTATTAATAATAGTACAAACAAGGAACCTGCAGTGGAAAAATGAGATCATAACGCTGAATTCAATATATAGTATTCATTTTTAATTAAAAATATACTACAATAATTACTTAATTTATTAATTGTGGAATTTAGAATTTAAAAATCTCGGTTGGTAAGATGTTATAAGTATTTATACTATTAGAATAAAGATTTACAAAAATGTGTCTAATGTACCATTTTACCAATATACATGAGTAAAATGAGATACATTCTGGGATAAAATGGACAGTAATAAATTCATCAAACAATAAAATACATTTATCAAATAGGTTAGACTAGAGGTGGCGAATTTGTATGACACTACGTGCCAAAAATTAACCTTTTTTTTTTTAGCGTACCATTAATTTATGAAAAATATTATACATATATTTTGTTGTCGTTTATTATTAAAAATAAAATAAAATATAAATATTTAAATTTTTTACGTGCCCTTAAATTGTTTTTGTGTGCCATGGATTTATGCCATATTCATGTAGGATAGACACTTCCTAAATTAATAAAAATCAAATCAAAATAGTAAAGCCCCATAAGTATGTCCTATAATGCCCCAAACGATTTTGTGAAAATATCTACGGTACAGATGTTAAGATATTACAATACTGTAGAGAAAATTTTTATAAGTTGATTATAATAGTCTTATGAAACATTTAACAATAATTATTTCTTATCATTTTCAACAATAGTTATATCCACGAAATATTTAAAAACCATTATGTTTTTTGTAATATTGCTGATTATGGAGGAAACCATCTGTCCATACTCTCAATTTACCTCATGTTTTCAAATTACTCAATGTTACCCTAGTGGTTTACGGAAAATGTATTTCTTAGAAGATATTAAGTTGAAAACCAATATTGTCCCGGATAAATCAAAATAAACCCAAGTCTGCCCTTAGTTCTTATTAATTATTATTTATATTTTAATTCTTATTCTCCCTTTATTCTTACCCAGTTATGATAGAAATCTATTAAATTATGGTGTTAAAAAAATTCAAAATATTTAAAATTACGAAGTTACTCAATCCAAGATTAATAATAATATTATGAATCATAATTAGTTAAATTATTTATTTATAACTTAAAACTTATAAGTAATTCAATATGATTATAAAACATTTTTTTTTTCAATTTAAAGAGGAAAGAATATTAGGATAATAGGGTGGGCAATGGGCACTGATATTCAGTTTTATCGACAATGTATTACAGACATTAGGTACATCTAATTTAGATAACATAAATTCGCCATTAATTGCATTTTAAAATTAATAATAATCGTGTGTATTAATAATCCTATAATCATAATGTAATTTAGCAAGTTACTCAAATATCATTAAAGAATATCATTAATAATTATTAATTAAAACAAAACCATTTATGTTTAATCACGTGTAATTAATATAGGTTAATTACTTAGTGTAAAACTTCTAATATTCGATCATAGTTTATTATTGTGGTACGATGTATTAAGTGTCTATAGTGAAGATTTGCAAATTTTATTAAGGACGAATACAAAATATTACGTTTTTAACACTTATTGTGTATGCATTATACTCTCTTTACAATGGTTCGCACACGGAGCCATTCTATCCACTAAACTCTTAAAAATCCTAGATAAAAGAAAAGAAAAACATAAGATTTAAAAAATATTTTAAATACAGGTAATTGCTACAAATAGTTATAAGCGCAATTACCAAATATTTAAATTGTTTGTTTTTTCGCCAAGTGTTTTAATAATATTTTAATAGGTATATGCTTGAATGTACATTCTGTACTAATGGGCCATCATCATAATAATATATAGTGGCTAAAATTTTATGAACCACACGGCCTGGAGTACAAATACGTTCATAATCCATTTGAACAACAAAATAATCTATTGGGCGTCCCACATTAGAGCGTTATATTGCCTTTTTCGTCAATCTGATGCGACAGTTATTATTATATAATGAAAGTTAACGAAAGTTCTGAGGCGCTACACGAAGGACCCGTCGAATGCCCGCGGCGGCGGCGGTGTTCCGCAGCAGTGTTTTACTTCATGCGACTCGAGAGATTAACTCATGGGACATTTTCAGTTTCCTTCGCAATAAATTTCGTTCAACGACCACGGCGGGACGTCGTCCGTCGGCGCACGTGACTCGCGCAAACTCAAGACACACACACACACATTGTCGCGTTCGGTTATTGCGCGTGAAACGGGATTACCGTCGGACGGGATTGCCGACACGCAGATTTTCTTAAAAACAATATCGGGACGGTGCCCGAACACACACAAAGTTGGCTGGCGCGCGCGCGCGCGCGCGCCATGGTAGGGGCCCGGCTCTGCAGCTGCTGCACCGGTGGCCCGACGACGACGACGACGACGATAATATATTATTCTCGAGCGAACACAATACGCCGGCGGTGATGTCGTTAAGTCGACGGCGGCCACAGATTTACGCGATGTTTAAAAATAAACGCGCTGGCGTGTGTGTACGCCGTGTGTGCGAAGGAACGCGTCGTCGTCCCCGGCGCGGCGGCACTCCGACAACAGCTGGGCCCGCCCGCGCCGCTCCCCGCCCCTGCACACTCCCGGTTGTTTGCCGTCCGGCCGGGGGAGATCCCGAAGAGGCGTCCCCGGGGGTGCTTTTACGAGCAAATAAAAATTCATATTGTGTTTCGCTCTACCGACGTTTTGAGGTGTTCCGGACACCATCGACGACCGCGCGAGAGTGTTCGTCTCGGAAAATAACATGGCACAGGTGATACTGTGTAGGTGTACCGTAATGGGTACTGAAAGAGTTCTTTTCCGCAAAGTCGTTCGCGTCCCGCCGTCACGCAACACATAATGCGCGGACGGTATTTACATTGCGGTTTTGGCAAACGCAGCGACCGGCGGCGGCGGCGGCGCATTTTGTCTGCGTAAGGATCTGGACGCGAGCGGATCGGCCGCGCCGCCATATAAGGAAAGCGGCCGCGCGGCCATCTCCCTCCTCTCCGGCCGCCAACGGCTAGCGCGCGCGCCCGGCTTTGGCGAACGTGACGCCGTCAGCGATTGGACGATTCTCGATGGCGGGACGAAGGGGGGGGGGACGATGGTGTAGATCATTGGAGATGAAAAATAATAAATAAAAACGGAAGGAATTCGAAAAGGAAAGTGTACGTTTGGCGGCGGCTGCGGATTTGTCTGGTCTGAAACGATCGAGTTATCGCGCCGTCTTCGTTGTTGTTATTAACGATATTGTTGTAGTTTCGTGTTGTCATTATTGTCATTGTCAGTTGTACGCCACGCTGATACCGTTGTTAATCGCAATGATAGATAATGAGACGGCAGCGTACGACAGTCGTCCGAAACGGACGACAATGGGTTATGACTGTTGTGACTTATGACTTTGCGTATAGTGACTAATGGCCAACATTAATGACCTACGGAGAAAAGATTGTCGCACCGACGTGACTCAATTTTCAGACTGTTTTTCGTAAATTTTACTCACGACACGTACAACCGTGCAGGCGCCCGGGAAAATTTGCCCAAAAGCGACAGTCTTATCTGCGACCGACTAGTGCCCCGCAAATGACGCCACCGAAATTCCAGCTTTTTTTTTTTTTTTCAATAATATGTGCACATGCGTGTGACATGCATATACACACATCAACGACCGCCTATCGCGGTATCGCAATTCGCGGTCGATTATGTCATACCGCTGCTCTACATTGCCCAAATGTATAATAGTCGAATCGTGTAAATGGTGTGCAAATTGTACGTGAAGTATACACGCATTATAACCGATAAAAGTTGAATCACATTTCGGGGGTGTGGGAAAGGGGCGAGGAGGGGATAGATTCTTCCGTGTCGTTTTTTTCAATATTTATAATGACTTTTATAATTATTATGTAGGCACAAAAATGTAACCATAAATTATAGTTTTAATGATCAAATAGTGCTGCGTTTCTTAAACTGTATTCCGCGGATATCGCTTCAGGTTTCGCTTAAGTAATTTTTTTCAACATTTTCAAAAAAATTACTTTAAAACATCTAACTAAAGATTAGTAGAGGCTAGTGGAGAAAAAATGTTTGTATAAAATAATAATGTATATGGTATAGTCTATACTCTATACTTCTATAATTTATTGCGTACTTATAGTGTTTATACTGTAAACAGAAATAATATTTGAACGTTGTTGATAAAAATACTAATTGATTATGGCCGCTTACGATAGCGTAAATAATGCGGGATAGCCAAATAATCCTAAAAAAGGCTAAAAAAAATTTAAAAAAACAACTACAAAAAGTATGGGTTTCACGATAAAAGTGGACATCAAAAAATATTCCATGGGTAAAAAAATTTTAAGAAACGCCAAAATAATGTATATTATGTTAAAAAATTCCTCCCCCAAATAAAAAAATCATTCGACAATCACTGTGTGACATTTTGTGCTCTAGACAATTATGCGTATAATGCGTAAACGTTAATCTCTTCCCTAGAGCCTAGGCACAACTAGAAAACGTTGATACGGATACTATGTATTAGGTACCCAAATATTTTCATTTTACCGAGATTAAATTAATTTTGTCAAAATCGAGTTTATGGTTTAATGCTTTATTGATTTCCGTTATAAAGATTACGGTTTTTCTCATTAGAAATTCATATAAATAAATAAGGAAAATAACAAACAAAACATTATAACTTCATTAAAATAAAAAGCAAATGATTTGAATGTTAAAAAAATAATAATAGAATATTGTAATTATTTAACATATGATTTGGAGTAACCGCTTTTTTTTATACTAATTATTGTATTTACAGAGCAAAACTCATATTTTTGATTTAAATTTAAATTTAAAATTGAGCCTAAAATATAATTAATATTTATACCACAGAATAATAATTAGTTCTACGTTTATACTATGTTACTGGTAACTTGATAATTCGACAAGGAATAATATTTTCAATTTAAAAAAAAAATTGACATTTTAATTATATTTATTGTTTTGTTATTAAATCTTTAATTTTTAAGAAGCTATATTATTGTACTTTTTTTCTCCTTTTCTCGTCATGACTATATTTATAAATATTAAAAAAATATTTCAGATAATCTAATATTGAAATGTAAATTTTATTACAACTTATATAAATATTTAAAATTTTAAAATACATATTATAGACCACTTTATGAATATATTATATGCCAATGATTGAATGATATCAGAAAGCATTTAGCAGTAACTCCATATAAAAGTGTACTTACTACTTACTACATTTCGTCCTCTGATTCATATAAGCCAATATGGGGTAAGTTCGATAAAAAATTATGAAAAAAATTTTTTTTTGTGTTCAATGGTTATGAAAACTATCATAATTTATATTTATAACTAATCTTATTTTTAATGTTTAAGTCGCCGTGTTAGTCGTAAATACTTCTACGTTCGAGTGCTTTGGATCGCTAATTGTATTGTTCAACTAAATCACTAGAGTCCTAATCGTCGTTATTTCTTTCCAATTCAACCATGCTGCCAAAAAATAATAACCGAAAACAATGTACCGACGTCCTGAACTGTAATACACGCACGTGTTTAACAATAATAAATTATCGTAATTTTTGAGAGGTGTTTACCATCACGAAAATATTAATTATTATTTATTATAGTTGTCGCACCTTTTACTGGGTCGGACGAACAATAACGGCTGCAAAACTATTTCCATCGCGTATCTAGTTTAGTCGTTGTGATTGTCGTCACAACAATGTTGTGATTTGTGAACCGTCGTCCCAACACTGGGTGGCATCTCGAGTCGTGACCGACGATTATTCCGTTTTTTTTTTCTCGCCTTACGTCAACAACGAGTCAAAGAAATTTTTACGACGATATTTTTCTCGATAAAATTTTTCGCAGAGTTATAGCAGGTACTGTATTCCCGACCTCAGAGAAAATAATAATATTATATGTACAATATTATCTAACGAATTTATTCTTGCCGACGCGTACGGTTTATTATTTATTTCGTTTTAATTATGTTAATAAACAATAATTATAATTAATTTGAATTGGAAGTGTGGAGACATGCAACCGCATAATCATAATAATAATAATAATGATAATATTCTTTATTTACGAAGATAAAACTCCCTTTTCCATTGTATAAATAAATGGGTAATTTATTGTCTTCTACATTTTTTATAAATTCGATTTCAATATTTGATGTCGTATGAAGAAATTGCAGATACCTATTAGATTTATTTTCGACAATATCGTTCGCACTGCAGCATCTAAGTTTTAAATGCGTAAAATATTAAAACTTGAAAATGTTCATAATTCATATAATCTCTGTAGTTTAAAACTATACTCTTGAATAAATAAAATAAGTACGCGTTTTTCGTGTAGTACGAAACCATTTAAATAATATACCTATTTAATAATGGTACGATAAATGTTGACTAAATGTAAATTCTACAACAATTTTTAATAAATGATGTGCCTGAATAATAATAAGTATATAGGGGATTTAAAAGTATGTACAGAAATTTAAAATCTACACTCACTATCAAACCATTTAACTGTACATATTTATATCCTTAAATATATATTAATGTTGTCATTGATTCTTGTAATTTATGTCTCTTTACAGTATTATTGTTAAATAAACGTCATTATACTTTTAAATAAGAACTTTAAACTATAATCACAACTAAAATATATTATTTAGATCCCAAACATTAACGAAAAAAGACGCATTCAATTTATTTATAATAAAAACGACCAAAAATACAAAATAATATGTATATATTATGTGTGTGGTTAAAATATAAACCTATATTAAAGTAAGTAATTGGGTGTATTCAGATATGTTAAAATAAATTGTACTTTACTCGTCGAACTAATATGATCGATCAGTGTAATCAGTGTAAATCAGTGTGAATACTAAGGATATTATAATAACTTATACTATGCCTACATATTATGTGTTTATTTAACTTAATTAATTAAACACATAAAACTTGTAATTTGTTGTGATCAATAAATAAATTTCATCATGACAACATTGAATGCAAAAACAAAAACAAAAATGTCCTGAGTAAATTTGTTTGAGATTGAAATAACTTTTAAAATATATGTCTGGTACTTAATAAGTATTAAATGTTTATGTAACACAATATTTTAATTTTTAAGTTAAAAACTTCTACTGAATTTGATTATAATTTATGGTTACCAAAATTAAATATTCGTGATTTTATAACAATTAGTTTTAATCAAAATTATAATTGATGAAATCAAATAAAAAAATCCAAACATCATAGTTAAATTAATGCATTTTTAGGTCTATGAAAACCGTTTTGATTTAATTAAACTTATTTTATATTCCAATATTTTATAGTCATGTACTCGTGCAAAATGATTGTGTTCATTTTATAATCGGACTTACAAATGAGTACATTTAATATTAAAGATGGCAGATATAAAGACTTGTTAACTATTCGAAACAATTTTGATAACCATTTGACCTTTTTACCAATTGACCAGTTTAACCTCAACGAACAATTTGAAAATATTGATGTAAAACTAAATGTATTAGACCATAATATACTTTATACCCGTTTAAATATATCTTACGTAATTTAATTTATGTATTTTTCTACTAGCCAGAAAAATGAAAATTATATTAGTAAAACACTAAAACATTTAAAATAATCACTACCGATTAGTAGAATATTAAGTGCTCAATATAGCTAAACGTAAGGTATATAAACGTTCAGTTACGTTTTAAATACTTTTAATTGCTCCCAAATAATGATAAAATACGATAATTATTAATAATATTTTTTGGTCGGCTGACTACAGTTGATCTACTGGATAAACATACATATTATTTTTTTTATCGGTTTTTTACAATGCTTTTCTATGAGACAGTTGGTTGAGTGGTCGACCATCATGATACACCAAACTTTTCAGGGAATGAATTCTATCTGATAGAACAATAACACTGTTTATGAAAACACCGATGATAATTTTTTTTAAATGGATGTCAGCCCACTATTTGTTTTCTATCTCTGACCAACGGGCAACGTAGACCATTTACGTTGAGCAAAACTAACCTACTTGTGTTATTAGATTTTTACTCTTAAGAAGAATTGATTTATTATTAATCTTAAATTTAAGAAAACATCTGTGCGTTTGTACGTTGACTTTTTTAAGATATTTCAATTTTAAGCATGACTGCGTATGTGTACGTAAACTATTATACAGTTTAAAAATTAAAAATGCACAAATTGTGGCTTTAAAATTGAAATATCGTAAAATAACAAACGTCCTAATAGCACAGCTGATAATGTTCTTAACTTCAAGTTTGATAATAGGTCAATTCACTTTAATAGGTACTAAAACTAATAACACAAGGTTAATTAATGCTCATTTGCTGAACGCAAATCTGTTATGTTGCACAGGTATATAGGACGTTTGCGCATCGCTATTGATTTAATGACCTTTTTTATGGGCCGTTTGCGCAAAACTACTGTGATTAAAATATTGAAAAAAAAAAAATAAAAATAAATTGTGATTATTTAAGTTTGACTAGATTCGTTAAATGTTAATTAGTCATTATCATTTTCACATTCACAACAAAATTAAAAAAATTATACATTGTTGTTTGAAGAATTATTAAAATAAAATGTAGTTATTTTAGTTTGACTAGATTCGTCAGTTGATCATTCACAAAAAAATACAACATATTTTGAATTATTTAAAATATAAATATTTTTGATCTTGAGATAATATATACTTGTATTATGTTATTGGTGTATCACATGCGTTCATGTGACCATGCTAAAACTAATACTTCTTACTGCGTTGAATTGTTAAAACACGATTTGCACAAACAACCGACCAAATTTTTTACCTGAGACATTAATGATGCGCAAACGACAAACTCCATGTTGCGCGTGGGTCTGAAGAAAAAAACAAATATCGCTCTGAATTGAGGCATTAAGGGCGATCGTCTTTAATTTCAACGACAAAAAACGTCATACTCATACAATAATTTTAAATTACTTCGTACAATATTAATAAATTGAATTAATATTCAATATATTTTATCATTATTATTATTTTTATTATTAATAACAATAATACGAACACGGAACATCTTGTATAGTAAGAAAAACGGATAGTTAATGTGTGCGTGCAAGAAAGGTCGTTGGAAATGATCCAACTGCTGGCGCGTCGTTCTACGGACAGTAAAAAAAAAAAAAAATAGATACGTGGTTTCGTAATGTTTGAGATTTTGGCGCGAGAATGCAATCTAGTGAATTCTGATTTCAGAGCGTTGTGCGGCAGGTGTGTTGTATGTGGTACGGTCGCACCTTAGAAAGACTTCGATTCTTGGATGTGCTTATTGTGTATTTTAATATTACATTTGGTTTGCTTCTATTTCTCTAGTCTGGCGGACAAGGCTTGAATATAACCAATACTTAACTGAAGTCGATAAAAACAAATGTATATTGCCCCCTCGTGCCCACTCCTATGCGTGCCACGTATTCGACACAGCCTGTCGACTCTTGAAGAGGTTTTCGTAAGGGACACCGCATGGTGTCTGTTTAAATGTCCATCAGTACCGATTAACTAAATCAAAATCAAAACTTGCGCAGTTGCACAGAATTAAAATACCGAACCACAGTTTAGATTCAATAACCGATAGACTTAAAAAAACTTTCCAGATCAATTTCAGAAGCTTTCAAACTTTGATATATTATAATCAAAACGCTTCCGTTTATTACGGCTTCAAATAAAAAATTCTTTTCCTCGTTGAAAATAGTAAATTTTGCTTAACTACCAGAATAGGGAAACGAGTGGTTAGTGATGTAATGGTTATAGTCAATAACTTATAGAGGTTCAGAAAGATAAGTAAAATTGATTTATATGAGGACACAATACTGCGATAAATTTGAATGAGAAATATGAAATCGACTAATTTAAATTTGACCTAATATTGCAGTATTACTATTGCTTTATTGATTTTTTATTGTAAAAATTGCTCACTAGTTTGTACGTTTACTTTAAAATTAAAAAAAAATAATGTACGCGGTTTATTTATTTACATTTTAATAATAACATAATATTAACATGTATTCTTTAGTAGTTTATACTAATGGTCTATTTAAAAGTTCTACATTCCAGATAAAAAATTACTTAAAATGTTATACTTGAAGTGGCTTGCGGCGTTAACATAACATACTAACTAGCTTGCCTCAATTGTTCACGTCGCCAAGCTGAAACGGCGCCGTGGATTTTCTTAAAAACTATAATGCATAATATTATTTTTGTAAAAAAATAAAAATGTTTAGAAGTGTGCGCTGTATTGGAAAAAAAGGTCTCTGTGCCCCCCCCCCCCAACTCCACCGCCCATCTTCAATCATCTTCAATCATCAGTTCTGACGACGTTCTGAAATCAGCAGACGGGTTTGTGTTTATTTAAAGGTTTTCAGACCGAGCACGGTGTATCTCGTACTCAAAACGTCAAAACTACAAGAGCTATTGTCGCCATTGTCGAGTCTCGGAAATGGTCAGTTTTTATCGGGTCTCGGGGGTCTTCAAAAATATGTTCTGCGCTCTGCCGGTAGTCGTCGTCGTACGATGTACGCGTGCGGCGGCGACGCTGCATCGTCGTCGTCGAGCCGACCGATTGTTTACCCTACGGAGTCTATAAATAGTCTAGTCGACCTGGGGGGACCGATGACGGGCGGCACGTGCTATGCAACATGGGCCGGCTGCGCGTCGGCCGACCGCAGCCCGAGCGAGACGGAGAGCGATCGGCACCGAGAGAAGGACGAATTTTAAAGGTGTCGTGCGTGCGTGAGCGCGTGCGCGCTACAATTAATGTCCTCACGACACCGAACGCGCACAGTACGTCAGTACGCACACGATACTTAATAATAATAATAATAACATATAATGTGCGTTTCTTCTTGCCCTTTTCACTCTTCCTTCGCCGCGTCTTTAAGACGACAACTCCAACGGCACAAGGCAAAGCTCCATTAACGTGTCCCAGCTGCAGCGGCGGCACCCGTTACACGATTATTATTATTATTATTATGGCGTAAGTGTGTGTGTGTGTGTGTGTGTGTGTGTGTGTGTGTGTGTGTGTGTGTGCGCGCGTGTGACCCCCTCGCGCGTAGACGTCGTCGTCGTCGTCTTCGTCGCATGCGTGTCCCTTTGCGCCGCCGACCCCTCGGCCGCGCGGCCACGCGTCCAGACGTCAATGGCAGCAACCAGCCAGCCACACATCACCCGCTCGTGGTGCGCGACGATAATTGCGTACACCTGGACAGACAGCTGCCGAGGTTTTACGCGCTCTCGTCTCCCCTCACGCCACCCGTCCACCCGCCGCACCGTCGTCCCGGGAGAAAAATCGCCCGAGAGAAAAAAAAAAAGGGTTTTTCGCCCGTTTATTTGTTTCTTCGGTTATTTTAATGTTCAGCCCCGTCCTTTCGTCACGTTCCATTAATGAAAACGAAAAGTGAAAAAAAAAACGCGATACCGCGTCTGTAAAAAATAAAAAAATATATATATATATATAATAATAATTTAGTCTTTCCGATATATTTCTCGATTTTACGACCGACGTTGTATGGGTTAGAGGTACACGTCTTAAAATACCGCCTCGGCAGCCGTTACGCGTTCGCACCTTTGACGCGTCGATCACCGGAAACTAGACGTCCAGACACAACACACGATTAATAATAATATTTTAATAATAATGGCACGCCAGTATAACAATATTAGTGAATTGTATTAACAATAATTATTGCTCCGTTACCCCCGAAATGGTTTCGCTTTTGTTCTATTGAATTCTGCACAATATTTATATACTGTATAATATTCTCTCACCTGATTTAATATTATTTCTCATATTTCGCGCACATCACGAACCGCAATAATAATAATAATAATCATGATTATTATTGTAACACGTTTAAAAAGCGTTTATTTTGGTCGCAGACGCAAACATCCGCGGTAAATGACAATGGTTTAATTAATATTTCGTTTTCGTTTCGAACCCGAACAAATATTATAATATATCTACGCAAATTGTTGCATGTGTATTATATTATTATTTACCTCAATGTCTACCGACTGCCGTCTACCACGGTTTCGTCGTTACTGTGACAATATTAATATAATATTATTATGTCGTCGATAATTTTGTTATTACATCAAAATCACGCAATCAGTATGGAAACCTATTACCTACCGTTTAACATTAATTACTTGTCATTCTTTTTTTCCACGATTGGTGTGTATTAATTATGTCTGTGACGCAATCGTGTTTGATCAAACCATAATAATATTTATAATATCGTTCAAAAATGTTCTACGCGTATCTGCGCTCACAATGCCACAACACTGGCCAAGTGCACACGCCGAACATTAGTTGACAATAATTTGATCGTCGTTAACTAGTACATTTTTTAACCGTTATCACTCTGTGACTCTGGGCCCAACAGTTTTACACGCATTACACTCGCGAATGCATTACCGTAATATATACGTCAACATTGTTCTTATAATTATTGTTATAATTAATTAACGCGTAATCAGAATATATTATAATAGCAGATTTTTTTCGTACGATAATATTTGTTTTTATTCACGACGTCAATACCTAATAATTCGAATTACTTCGAATGCTTAAAAAATATTTTAAACGTATTATTTGTGAAATGTACGTTGTACAATTTTTTTATACAGTATTTACTACTTACATACATAACATGACTGGTTATTAACTCTTTATTGTCCCTTTAAAATGTTCAAAATCAGGTCAATGTATATTGTATAGTGACAATGAGTTGTAATGGCAATCTTAATAGATTTGCATAGTTTTCATTATCTATTTAGTCTTTACATAAATACTGTGACACAAACATGTGTACAACGTGTTTGTATTTACTATAGTGTTATTGATTTAATTACATAAATAATATGGTAATTATTAAGTAAACTATTGTACATCATGGCCGTGTGAAAGTAGTGCTTGTCTATTTTTTTTCACGTTTCCCAAAAATAATAAAATTTCGTGATACGATATTTTTATTATTGTATACCGATTATAATAATGCATGAATTCAAATATACACCTTTAATATATTTTAAACAATTCAATTAAATATTCATTTAAAATTAGATCCAATTTTTCGTCATTTTGGTAATTGTTTTTATCGGCGTGTTATTTATATTTACCTGAAAGATGAATATTGTAATTTCCCAACAGTGTACAAAGTAAACTTATAGGTAACGTAATCATTAATTATATCGTTATAAATAATAATAATTTTATAATTATAATATAGTATAAAAGTATAACACGTAATTCCAATAAATTAATGAGTTACGACAAGCCATTATAATATTTTATAAAATATCTCAAATATGACAATATGACAATATTTTCAGTACCTACCGTTGAAATGATGAAAATGTGACGGGAATACTCAGTGGCGCGCAATAACGGTTATGGGTGGCTGGGTGGTAAGGGTGTTTAAAAACAGACTTACCGGCCCTCGGGCGCCTCATTTCAAGAGAACGTCAAAATTTTATGATATCCTGAAATTATTCTAATTTTATATTATAAGTCAAAACTTATTTTGACATGTTTATAAAAATGTATAAGTTGGGTTAGGTTTCACCAACAGATTTTTCAACACTGATAGGTACTTCGGTATAGTTTTCTCGTTGTAATTTAAAAAATACTTCAAATTTTCCACCATTACTATGTTAGGTAATAAATATATAACTGTCTATACTCATAATATATCTATTCAAACTAGTTTTAAACTACTGACTAGGTATTTATATTTTATAAATTGAGCTTGTTTCCATCACCGTTCTATGGAAATTTGATTATATGCATTTCAACTACCAAAAATTAGTTCACCCACCGAATTAAGAAATTACTAATTATATAAATATACATGTATAAATGTTCTTAGACATTGAGACTGGTCCATCCGTCCTCTAAGTTCAGAATCAGTTTTTTGTATGCCTTCTATGATTTATCATTGAATTCAAATTTCAAACTCATTCCTTCTTACAGTGACCTACTCAATGACGAAGTACTAGTACTACACTTGAAACCTACTACACAGAAAAAACAAGTTATTTTTTTGATAACTAATTATATAAAATCTTATAGTTTATGATTATTTACCCAACATGATATTGCATGATTTGATTATAGGGAAGGGGCCTAAATTTGAGGTAAATTTTCACAATATCAATGTTGGTTATTGTACACAATTGTATTACAATTGATAACAGTTTGAAAAAAATTGTTTTTAAGTATAAAAAAAAATATAGTTTAAAATAATAATTGTAAAATATGTTTTTGGCATTTTCAGAAGTATAAATATTTAATTTATACGCATAGTGATTTTTACATAAATTATTCAGTTATCATCACGATTATTTAATATTCTTACTCTAAAATAGTAAAATAACGATTTAAATTTATTTTTGCTTTTAATACTTTCAATTTATATTTGTGTTTGTGTTTTGTCTATGTGACTGTATATATACATATATATATATATATATATATATATATATATATCGTAAATGTATGGCATGTGAAACATTGATGTATTGAAATTATTTGGCCGGTGTTGGTCTTTAAATCCTTGTGTCAAGAATGTATATTATGCTATTTGGTGAACTGACGCAATTTATCTAACGGGACACCGGCCATTAATGAACGCACGTAATATGATAAAATAAGTTTAAAATATTTAATTTAAAAATTTAAATTTAATAATGCACCATGATTAAATCTTATATTACATATAGATGTCTATCGAATGCATTTAATTGTTGGAATATACAGTATGTAATATTTATTATTAATATGCAATGGCCAATAAGCTACATTATGGCGCTATATGTTATCAGTATTCGTAATCAAATAATGATTTTAATATTTAAAATTTGACGGTTGCTAGTCATTTAGCGTTTTATTAATATTTGATATGAATAAATTATTTTGTAGTTGAAAATTTGAATAACATAATAATATTTCTTCTATATATTATGAAAGAAAAATGTAATATTGTAATGACTACCTACCTACATGCATTAGTATTGAACGTGGATAGCATGTTAATGTAATAGCTATAGTAAAATAATAATATAATGATAAAATTCGGTTTTGTCTTTATTTTTAAGAGGTCTATATATTCACCAACAACCGACATTATTTTGTTATCTTTATCTCATGAAACTGTCAAAACCACAATCGTAAAACTAAAACAATTGGCTGGTTAGTAATTATAATAGCGTGCAATATAATTAAGTGCTTACCTATATTGATATGTTTTGATGATACATATTTCATAAAGTAATTTCAAATATGAGAAAATTTTTTGTTACATAAAGAATTTTGTTTTTGTGATAAAAAAAAAATAATTATAATATTTTTCGTGTTAATTAAAATTTTTTTTTTCAATTTGAATTATTACGACATATGAATTTTAAATATTACAAATATAAATTAGAATCATAGTTATAACTACTTATAAGATATATTTTTATTTTTTTATTGATTTATTATATTTAAGGTGTATGTATATTTTTTTATCATTTTGAGATTGCAAGGTAAAAATATTTTTTTTCATAAAATAGTATCGACTCATTGCGCAATGTTTGTCAATCCGATATAAGGAAAACTTTATTATACTTACATATTAATGGATATTAATATAAAAACGATTTATACTGTAAGTCTATAACAGTAGGTACAATTCAATATATTATAAATAATGTATTATTATTATTTAAATAATATATTATTTAACTATGCTTATTTCCTGTACTTAATTAAATTGTAGTCCGCAATCTCTTAATAATAATTATTATATTACTGCAAACAGAGATGCTTAATGAAAATATTAATTAATTAATTATGTTTATCTAGATTGTAGAATAAAACAAAATTCTATATCAATTATTTGATATTTTATATTCACATAAATATTGACTATTGAGTTTATTTATGTATCGACGACGGATATCGACAGAAATTAGGGAAACTATATTATTTTGAATAAATCATCAAAAGAATAATTGATGACACTGCAGTTGAAAACCTTTGAAGTATTTCAGATACGATATGGCTACATAAATACAAATGAGGAAAACAACATTATTTCATAAAGCACAAAAATAATATAGATAATGCATACTATTATAATAGTTGTAGTGTTCCACAATATTATTAGTTCTTACTTATTACACTTATTTGCGCGTGTAGCGCGATAACGTATTCGATATCGGAGTTTTCATAGCCACAGACTTCTAAATTATGAAATCATCAAAATATATCGTATTTCTTATGTAAATTGTATTCATTTCCGATAAGACATCTCTTGAACAAAGTTTGAACAAAAAAAATATATATATATACTATATACTAAACTATTGTGTATTTGTGTACCAAATAACTACGGACGTCGACCATTGCAGAAGCATATAGGACTTATGAACAAAATATTGTGTTGTACAAACGCAACGGGGGCCGACTAAAAAGGCTCACGTACATATTATTATAGCGTAGCGTGTTCGAGGGTATCATACATAATAATGTGTATATTGTGTGCATATAAGTACACAAGTATGGTCGGCGTGCTCGTAGCAAGTCGTCGACTCGGGTAAGTCAACGTAAAATCGCGTATCGAATAATAATAATAAGAATAATAACAATAAAAGACACGAGACTCGACAATTTGGGTCGAAATAATAACATCAGTAAAATTTTAATGACGTTAACGCGTTATAATAATGGGCAAGCCGAAACGAAAATCCCTTGACATGGATACAGAGGTATGGAAGGCGGTATTCGGCCGGCATCATACCGTCATCGTCGTCAGCATCATCATCGCGTACAGCGTTCGTATACGTCCTTAACAACAGAGGCGTCTCCGCGCTGGCTGGACGCGGGCCAAAGACGCCGGCGGCGCAGAAACCTTGGGCTCCGGCCAAAATAGCATCTCTGAACTACAGTGATCTGCAGCGGCCGCAGCTGGCATACCTCTCCTCGTCGTGCTTATCAACATAACACTATAATATATTGTTGCTGCAGCGTTCGGACGAATGCAAGTCGGACACTTCAAAAAAAAAAAAAATGAACTCTTATACTATATAATGTGCGCAAAATATTTTTAATAATAATACCATATTACCTATATATTATACATAAACTTGACGATATTGTATTATCGTAATAGAATACTACACTATGAGGTTATATTATACAGGGTTGATTTTTTTAAGCGCGCTTACGCCGATTTTTCTTGTGTACGGTACATTTATTCAAATTCTGATTCTTAGAATTTTTTTTTGTACTATACTTAAGAAGTATTATCAGGTTAGTAGTTTCCAACGTTTTCAAATCATCTTAGCTCGTTATCACCATAGATAAATTATCTTTTTATAGAAGACAATGTAATATAACTCAAAAAATAGTCGTTAAAATTTTGATTTGGATACATCAAAATTTTCAAAATTTTCAATTTTCCGCTGAATAGTTTAAAGTAAAAAAAAAAAAAGAGGGAGGGTGTTTTTATTTGAAAAACATAAATTTGTACAGTCACGAAATCGTGCTAAAGTGGTACGAAAATCAGAATTCGAATAAACACATGATAATTTAAGCATAAAAATAGGGGCGAACACACTTGAAAAATCACCTTGCGCCGTTTTAAACGACGATGGCGATTCGACTTCACCGCCGTACACCCGTTTTCGGTCGGGACGGTTCGGCGGTATCAGTAGCGTGATGTTCGGGTTTCAGTACATCGTAACGACGACACCCGTCCCGCGCGGTTTTATTACCGTAAAACGATAATCTGTGCGCGTCGTATAATATCATCATACTATTATGCTGCCGCAGTGGCGCGATATCCGATACATCTGATCTCCGCCGCTGCCGTTACCCGTTGGCATCGGCGATCTAACGGCCGCGGCCGAGAATCATCATAAGTCGTATACATTATTATTATTATTATTATTACATACGCGTACGTAATAAATAAATATAAGTAATATTATCACGCGATGCGCGTACAACAAAATATTATAATACGTCGTCGTTTGGGATAAAGGAAATACCTAATATTATGTTAATTCTATTTATTATTATATTGTGGATAAAACCGAAGCACTGCAGCGATATGCATGCAGCTATCCGGCGAATAAACGAGTTTACACGACATACAATATATAATTAATGTATATATAACCCGCAGCTGCTGTATAATATATGCTTTTTATTTTTTCAAACGCGATCTGTGTTTATTATGGCAACAATACAGACAACAATGAGACGAGTATCTGTACCTATACTCCGTGTATAATATATATATATATATAAATATTGTGAAAACGTCGCGGTGGCGACACGTACAATTTTTTTGTGTCCGTAAAAAAATGAGGATGTTGACCTTTTAATTTCACTGTTAAAAAATATGTTTTCAATAAATCATGTCCCGCGCGGTGTCAATATGGAACATTCGGAATCGGTATAACTTGCCGGATTGAAAATTTAGTATACTATATGACGCCGCTTAAAACGCGCGTGATAATAGAGCTACTGCGACGCGCACGACAAATTTTTCGTTTTCCGAATAGATATTAAACAACGAACAAAACAAAAGTTTAGGTACAGATTTTAGCAGCTGTAATATTATTATATTATATATACCTACACTAATTTTCACAATAAATTTTACAATCAATCATTGCCGTTTTATATACGGTTGGCATAATGCATTGTTAAGCATTACATTTTTTTTTCGTATCCGTATTATGGCACGCAATTCAATTTAATTAACAATATAATAGCAGGCCACAATTATATAATAATCTGTGATTCATCCTAAACGAATTCGTAGATGCGTATTTTATAGAAACATATGGTGGCACTCTTAGCAGGACCAATGATACATGTCTTTTGTAGAAAAAAAAATTACTGCTCTTACCACATCCCTTCGTGTTATAGCGTACAAAGGTATTTTTATTAGACACGTGCCAAAAACGCACACGCGCGTGCGCCTTACACACATTAATATAATATAAGGTATTATAGATATGTGTGTTGAATGAGTAAAATTTTTTGAAACAAAAGAACGGTAAAGTATTTCTAATTATTCGAAAAATATACCGATAAGTAAGTGCACGCCGTATACAATATAGTATTATGTGTATATTGTGCAAAGAATAAAACAAATAAATGTTTAAATACTGCAATATATATTATGTTATATTACTTCAAGGTACCGGTTACACGGAACAGGTGATATACAATATTATAAACATACTGGCGAAGAAAAACAATTAATATTTAGTGTTTGTACAACACGTTTGTCATTAAAAAACCATCATTTTAATCTTATAAATTTAATAAAACGAAGCAAAAGAGCTGTTATTTTTTGCTAATCACTTGTTTATACGATTTTAGTTATTACGACTTGAAAAAGTGTTTCGAAATATATTTATAAAAGACGTTTTTTGTAAGGAAATAATATTTAATAACACCTATTTAAACAGTAAATATTGAATGTAAAATAAATTGAAATGAAATTATATTAAAAATAATAATCTGTAGAGTTGTTTATTTAATGCACTAAAACCCTGAAAAATGCATTCACTTATATGTACTAATAAAGTAATAAATGGGGAAATGTGCACTCAATATTTTAGAATATAGATGAAATTAAGCAAAATTAACTTTATATTTTAAAATACAATAATATCTCAGTGTTATAATTATTGGTATAATCCATTATTTTCCCCCTAAATAAATGAAATTTAAACATAAAATAACAGTTTTATGCATTTTTATGCACTAACGTCTAAAATATGTAAAATGAAATGTTATATTTAAAATGATAATGATTCGATTAAAATATGTATCCCGCTTATTTTGAATTTAAAATTAAATGCAAAATCACTAAATTTACAGCCAATGGCCCTGATATTAGTTTAACAAGTAAAACAAGAATTTATTAGTTGGTTAGTTGTTTTATATGACTTTATTATTATTTATATACGAGCTTATGAAAATATTTAAATATTAAGTTTATCTATATGTATAACAAACTAAAATGTAATTATTTTATGAATTACACTATTATATTAGTATACCAATAAAAGAAATTACAATTATATAAATAATGTATTTCAAATATCAAACACAATTATTTGTATAGTTTTCCATATACGCATATAAATCAGTACCTAGGTACTGAACTAATATGTAATTAAATATTATGTTGTACGACTTGTACGTTATATACAAGTTAAATTATTCGAGAGTTAGAGACGCTCAAATGCTATATCACATTACCGTATACGGCTCATAAACCATCTTAAAACTTAATACATGTAAATCCGATATAATGTCAGCAATTCTTAGTCATTAATAATTAAAATGGATTACAAGCTACAGTGCAAAACAAAAAAAAATTGTAAGTTCAACTATAGTTCACAAGTTTCACTGTCTTAGCCATTCCTGTGCGTACCTACATCCGATTATAATTAGTTATTTTATTATTTATATCGGTGTAATCTTACATTATAATTTAAATTCCATTTAGTTGTTCTGAATGTTTTCTTGTTAATTATATATTTTTAAATTATTATAGTTTTCGATAACACGTATAAACATAAAAATAAGGTGTATTTATAATAATTATTTGATGAATTGTGCAAAAATGAACGTACCTACATATTGCATTTTAATTTTATTTTGGTAATTATATAACGATTTCATATTGATGATTAATGTATGATAAATAATAATAAATATGATTAATATTTCATTTAAAATATTCTCTGTATTAAATTTATAAAAATTGATTAAAGGTGATTTTAAAATTGAATGTAGTTTAAAATTATTGTTTTCAATTAATTTAAGTAAATCGTAAAATGCATAGGTACTATATTATCTTGAACTATTTTTTTGTCGTATAACGATTTAATAATAAGTAATAATATTTAACGATTGACCTATAAATATTAATTACTAATAAGGTGTTTAAAAGAAAAAAAATGAAATTAATAATTAGAAAATCGCCTTCATTAAAACATTTTACGTAACGCTAATTATCTAAAAATAAGCATTATTCATTGGTTTTTTAAGTACTATTATTTAATTTATTCTAAATAATTATTAAAATATTTTTTACGTTAAAGTTTCAATTAAATTATTAAATATTAACGATTGCTCAAATAATAATATTTTGAAATACCTATATGTATTGTGGAATGGTTATAATGTAAGTGCCATGTACATTTTAGTTTTGCCTACTTTATAATATTCTAACACGGTTACACATAATTTGAATTCGGGTATTTAATATATTAAACGGTACAGTATAGCTGATAAATGTTGATATATTTATACTTCTTAAAATCGGCCAGCTTTGTAAAACGATTGAAACGTTTTTCAACATTTTGTTATGTACTTTCATTAATATATACTAAATAATTTACTAATAATTTTATTTTTCTTGCAAGCAAATAGTTTTAAAGTAATTTATCAATAAAAAGCTTCTGATATTGGTTATTTTATCCGTCTAAAAAATCTAAAGAAAAATTTAAAAAAAAAGCATGGAAAAAAATACTTTTTAATTATTATTCGAAATTAAAAACAGCAGTGAAAGATAAAAAAAAAATACAATTGCTGTTTTCTATTTAAAGATATCTGGAAAAAAATCTCATTTTATAAATTCAATATAGATTTTATTTTCGTTTTTACATAAAATAATTTTCCAAGTTATGTCCAAAATATATTCGAAAGTTTCGGATTCGAACCTATTTTGCGTGGGGTGCAGTATATTTTATATTTTTTTTTTTTTATTTTTTATTAAAACGAATATATACAATCTGTATAATTAATACAATAAGTAATAGTAATAGCAAGTGTACAGGGCTTGATGTCTTGAGTGAAGGGGGCGTCCAGTAGCGCTACTTCAACTTTTTTTTTTTTATTTATTTATTTTTTTTTTTATTTGTTTAGAAGGTCGCGTGGCCAATTACGCTTTAAGCGACGGGGTGGATTGTCCGGGATAGTTAGAGAAGAAAGATTAGATATAAGTGGATTTGAATGAGCTAATGTGTTGGCGTGAAATTTTTTATAGTGAGTGGAAGCAAGAGCAGAGAGATATGGAATTTTGAGGTCATTGTGAAGGGTGTTGTTGCTAATGTACCATGGAGCTTGGGTCAACAAACGTAAATTTATTGATTGGAAGGATTGTAACAATTTTAGATTTGAGACTTTGGTTGTTCCCCAGATTTGGATGCCATACGTCATTGCAGGACGAATAAGTTGCTTGTAGATAAGAGTTTTATTGTTAAGTGGGATGTTGGAGCGAAGAAGGTGTCTTAGGCTATGAAGCTTTAATTTTAGGGATATTTTTTTAGTTTTAATGTGGGTAGCCCAAGTTAGTCGTTTGTCGAGATGAATACCTAAGTATTTGACGGTGTTGACAAAGGGAATTATATTGTTATTTAAAGTTAGTGGAGGGCTGATAATAGGGCGCAAAGTGAATGTGATGTGTGATGATTTGTTTTCATTTATTTTTATTCTCCTTTGGTTGAACCATATTTGTAATAAATTTAAGTGATTTTGAAGGTTGTTGATGGCGATATTAATGTCTAGGTCAGAAGAACTTATGCAAGTGTCATCTGCAAAGGTGGCTAGATTCGTAAGGGTGGAATGAGGTATATCAGACATTTTTCGCTTGATCCGGTTATGCGTAAAGCTACAGCCGGCAATACACCTGCGGGTAACCGACAAACTGCCATCAGCCCTCTTACATCACAGTCGCGGTCCGACACCGCTGTTCCGGCGCGCGATGCATGTTAATTATATGCGCGGGGCGTGTGCTGTAGAGCTGATGTAATATTATATATCGTGGAAAGAAACGATTCGCCTGGATTTCGTTCAGTTTTTGAGCCACCCGACAATTGTTTAACCCTGTCCGATATGATCGTCATATATTATAATAAACAGTTAACAGTTGTCGTTTCTATATGTATCCTATCTGTCCACACCCGTGCTGGATTTTATGAGCATCCGTATTGCATTTCAAAAACGATTTTCTGTGATATTGTGGCATTGTGCATATTATAATTTCTCGTAAATTCACTGTTTCCATTTGGTTTATCGGCATAGATCGCGGACTTGGTTCGACTTCCCAGCAGAGGCAGAGATCCTCGTATATATTGCAAGGAGACACCCCAATCACGGCAACACATTTATCAACACTAATGTTTTTAACAGAAACACTACCTAGAATACTAGAATAGTATACTTATCTATAGTAATTTATTACAAATATAATAAAACATTTATTTAGTTATAAATACTAGTATTATTTATTATTAAGTATAATTTTATTTTATAACATAATATACAGCCACTACTTTGATAAAATTTATTTTTGTTTAGAAAAGGTTATTATTTTATGAGTGTATATGTTACTGTACGTGAATGTCGGCAGTTGGTAAATGCTGACAATCGCCTATTGAATATCGACATATACACATCACAAATATTTAAAAAAAAAAAAAAAACGGAAAAATAGCTTTACTTATTGCGGCATGGCAAACTGTCATTGCATCTTGTGCTAACCTGTTTTCTGTTAAAAATTGTATTCTTAAAGTATGATTAAACTTTAAGCGTCTCCTGTAGGTTTCGTTAAAAAGTACATCATTCAATGGCTGTGTACAAAAAGGGATAGAATGTCGAATAATTATCGTTCATTCAAATCAAAATGTTTATGTAACAAAAGTGGTAACAAGAGTTACTTCAGTTATGGGTTGCCGGACATTATTCAATTATTGACTCTTTATTTGTACTATGCGAACTACTAAAACAAAATACGGTATTTGTCAATTGACTCGAATTCATCGCGCGTGGCATAGGCCCCGGATAAAGAAATATTGGGTAAGTAAGTATATAGCGGTATAGGAGCTGCACATAATACACTTATATAATTTATAGTCGTACCATGTTTAACTGAAACAAGCTTCCGCGGGTTATTGGAGCAGCATACCGCGTATAATGTTTAAAATGTGTTTACGAAACCAAAGCCTCTCCAAAAAATAAAACGCAAAGTCCGCTCGCCGTGTATAGTAATATAATAATAATAATAATAATAATAATATAGTACAGTAAGTGAAGTAACCACCTATTACACATTATTACTGCTGCCGGTCGTCGTGCGTCGAGCCGTATAGTACGCGTGGGTGTGGAGGATGGCAGTGGGAGGGGGCGATGAGCCATCGTGCGGCAAAGGGGTTGCCGGTGCAACACACATCTGGACCGATGTTATACGCAGAACGGAAATCCGGAATCTCGGGGGGGAATAATCGGTGTTTTACGCGCGCGGCGCGCATCTTGACTTTATCTGTCAGAGACCGTCTGCGGCGCGCGTACACCCGCCGACCGCCACCAACCGCACCGCGCGGGCCGTTAATGCCCCGAAACGCCGCGTATATACACGCATATGCACACGCATATTATACGTACATATGTATATTACGTGCATTATATAATAATATAGTACCGTAAACGTACATTGCGACGATATCGTCTTTCTCCTTCCGAAGCATTTCTCTTCTCACTCTCTCTCTCTCTCTCTCTCTCCGTCTCTCCGTCTCTCGTGATGCATCTCTCGCGCGGGGCGTACGTCTCTTTCCAACGCGCGCGGCTGCTGCGGCAAGGCCCAACACGACCAGACGCGCGAAGGGATCTTTTAGTGCCGCCGGCCGAGATCGTTGAACCCCGCGCACATATTATAATATATTAGAATATATCGTGTACGCGCGACCGGCGTGAACCCTTCCCCGCGGCGGCCGCGTGTACGCGTATATTACGCGCGCAGACAATTCTGGCGAACACGACACCCGGTGGCAGAGGATCGGCAGCCCAGGTGTTCGCCGACGTCGTCGTACCCCGCTGCATCGCGGAGACGTGCGCCGCTCGCGCTGTACCGTACGCCCGTCGTATTATTATTATCATCGTCATCGTCACCGCCGCGATAGCCGACGACGTGCGCCGGCGAAGAGGAGGAGGAGGAGTAGGAGGAGGAGGAGGAGGAGGTGTACACATGCGATTTAATGTATTATAATATATACGCCCCGCGCACACGTGATTGTTATAATGTCGCCATGTCGTCGGCGCAATCGGATCCGCCGCCGATAACTTACTTCGTACACGAAACCGGATGTGCTTGCGTACCGACCGTAATAATATTGGGGCCGGAGAAGCACTGCTGCTGGCGCAACCGGAGAGGCCCGTGGCCTGCGCGCCAGACGCATTGGGAATTGCGACATAACGAAAACAACGAAAAACCCTATTATAATGTATCGGGTACTGCGGTGAAAAATATTACGGACATCTGAGCTTGTGTACAATGTAAAGCTCATCTCTGCACGTTGTCCATATCTTTCCGACGGCGTCCAATTGGACGGAACAGTTTTCGGCCAGTACATTATTTTGGTCACCGATTAAAAAATATTATTATTTATTTTAAAATCACGTGTTCAGTCAAGTAAAAAATATAAACATAACACGTTATCGATTCGCGCAAAAATAAATAAAATTATAGGGATATTTAATTTTTTTTTTTATATAATTGTACCACGTGCGTTTGATTTAAAATATTCTTTACGGTTTTTCTGTTAAACTACCAATTTGTAAAATAATCATATAATTAATTTATTGATATTAATGGATCATAGTATATTAAGAGTGATTACTGATTACTCTATATTATGAGGAATCCAACATATAGATATATGTTGACGGTCGATAAAAGTAATTATTACTAACTAGGCGTATAGAATATCTTTCACCGTTGTTTTCGTTCCATGATATTTAACTTATATTAGGGATTTTCTTACAGTCATACTGTGACTATTTAACAGACACTTGTATCAGAAAACATATTTCCTCCTACTTTTTGAACATCAGGCTCTTCTGATTTAATTAGAACAACAAATGCATGCGAGTCTTACCGTTCATATTTCAACCAATATTTTTATAAAGAATCCATTCCAATTATGTATTGTCTGAATAAAATTTAAAATAAATTTCAACAGAATCGTATGTAAAAATAAGAAGTGCTGATATTTAAAAATTCCCAAAAGATAGAAAAGTTCTGAGTAGTCAAGTTAAAAACCATACCAATATAACGAAATATAAAAGAGGAGAGATTACACGAATGCAGTTTATTAAATGCACGTGCTGCAATAAAAAAAAAATTAAATATCTCTATAATTTAATTTTTTTTTTTTGTACATTTATGATACAATTATAATTTTATTTTTTACTTGACTTAATATGTGATTTTAAAATAAATAATAATATTATTTTAAATTGGTGACCACCAAAATAGTGTACTACTGGCCGAAAAAGGAAAGGTTTATTTTGACCGAAAAGTGTCCCGCCCGTCTAATTATCATATAGAAAACTTGAACCCCAAAGTGACCGACCGAAACAGTGCTGCCGATGAGGGCCTGATGACGAAGATTCTGGTTATTTATTTAGATTATTCTGGTCCCGAGTATACCTTTGCCTATTGAAAATCATTAAGTTCTGTTTACATGTAAATCTGTTATTTGTCGACGTACGTATATATAAGTACCAAATGTGTATAATATATTTTGTTGTGTCCGTGCGCTTTTTTGACGTATGTCTCGCGACGGATGATGCAACGAAAACCGTTCGACTTTTATTATTGCCAAAATATTTTACCCGTTCGTCGTGTACATTGCGCAGTTCGCGGTCGATCGTTTAAATTAAATTTACACGGTTTAATTTGTATTAAAGTGTAAATTCGATATTGTATTCTGTGTCAACGTGTAATAATTGCAGTAATGCGTGTGTTCAACGTGACTATGCGAGTATGCATGAGTATTACAATATAAGAAGAATGCGTACGATCGTGCAAATGTGTTTAGTGCACCTACGACTACGAGGCAATTCGCCATTCCAAACGATCGATCTATTGGCCATCAATTATTATGGAATTATGTGTAATTGCGGGGGCGACTAATTAATATTTTTGGAGGGCTACGCCAAGAGTTCGAGAAGTTTTTGGGGTCCATGAAAATGCAAACGTACATAATGTTATCGTTATATTTCAACCAAAGAAGACGCGAAATAAAAAAAAATTTAATTAAAAACTGACAAAAACCTCATTCTATTCAGAAATAAATTTCTCTTCTGCGGGCAATACAAAAATCGTCCACGGTGGCCACCATTTATAACCCGTGAGAAACCGCGGACCTCGTGATGTATTTAATATGAATACCCAAAATATATAATGTTATTTATATAAGACGTGTACTTTGAAGTACACTCGTATAAAGCTTCCGAATTCACTTGTGACTGATTCGATATACACGTTTTCGAGAAATTCCGTCCAACGCTGTTTTAAATATAATAATACACGCGATATCACGGTGTTCGCACTATTGTTAATTAATAAATGTATAGTGCGTTTCAATTACACCTGTAAATTAATAACAGTTTTCAATATTTCGTCGCATTCCAACAACAATTGTCTTCGGATTCAGTTCATTATTATTACGGCATTAATAAATTATCGTTTGCCATTGCTATTGCGACGAATTAGTAAATTATTAATACCGTGCGTTTTACCTAAAATACTGCCGCAGACGTCAAGAGACGCGGACTGCAGACGTTTCGTATACAACGGAAACCCATAATAATTCTATTATTAGTTCGCCACAATATTATACCAGACGGTTTTTAATTCCTGGAATCACGTCACGTTGCCGTATTATAATTTATTTATCGGCGGTTCCCTTGTCTTTCGAGCAATATTCTTGATTATAATAATATATTACGGTGTTCTCGGAACAGTCATTGCGGCCGTGTCTCGGAGAAAAACTCCGGCCGGGGTATTCGAGCGGCCAAAAATACCGATCGCGGTCGTCCCCACGTATTCTTGCGCAGTTAACCGGTGTATGCACGACGCGCGCTAAAAAACAAGTGTTGAAAATCGGGCGACCAAAAACTTGGGTCCTGTCGAACCGATGCTTCTCGGGGCGGGCGCTTCGTCGCATTCGGTCGCGCCGCGGAACCAAACCGGTCGGCGTGGTACGGCCGGTTGTGGCCAGGCGTCGCCGAAAATGATTGTACGGCGTTTCTAGACCTAAACCGTAAAACACCGGGACGTTTGAAAACGCCACCGCGACGTATGTGATTTACGGTGACTGGCGGTCGTCCGAAAAATGATGAGGACCCGAAAATCCGGAAAAATACCATACCAACAATTGTAATTGAAATGTTGTAATATAGATTATTATTGTTATTATATTCCTACCGGTAAAAGTTATATAATTCCCGCGTATTTTGTAATTTACGATTTCGGTATTTCGATCTGTTGACTATTAAGTTTTTAACTATAAAAGTTTGTCATATATAACAAAAACGGATTTTAATAATTAATTACCTTTTTTTATGATAGTAGAAGAAATACTCAGATTTAAAAAAAATATATAATAAGTATCGATTATATATAATACAATAATAATTATTTGATTGAACAGTGTCACTACACAAATAAAAAAATAATTTTATAGTATAATTTTTGAAAATTTAATGTTGGCGACAAATTGGATGCCGCCGGATCCTTATCGATTTTCGGACAACTGCCCCCGACCGTATAATTTACGCGTACGGGTTGGGTACATAATGCGCGCGCCGTGTGAAATCACGTGCTTTTTGGAACACGAATTGGCGTGTGCGACGTTCGCATAAACGTTTCCCGATTTTTATAATACGTCCGTGCACGCGCCGCTCTTGGAATAACAGAATTGCGGAATGTATGGGTAAACTATTATAACACGCGCGCACGCGGGTTCAAGGCAGAAAGAATACCATCGCGCTTGCTTTTCATCAAACCCCCTTTCATCGTCGACGCGCCGCGGTGTGGTGCCGCCGCTGCTGCAATATAATATAATATAACGCGTGAATGTGTCAAAACGTCGTGCGTTGTTCGGCAATCTTCGCTTGTTCGGATGATCACATTTCCTATGCAGTGATGAGCGTTTTGTAATAAGATTGTAAATTATTGCGATCCAACGGATCGATAACCGGCCCCGTATTATTATTTCGGCGGTGCGCGCGCTGGAAGAGGAGAATGATGTTATATTATGTTATAATACACATGTAATAATAATTGCTGCATAAGTTTCGGGAACAATTATTTAAATGCACCTAGAGAATGGTGACGATTGTGTGATTCTCTACCGATATACAACCGCGGTGACGTTTAAATGCAAATCGCATTTGTGTCTCAAAATGCGTTTCGTAAAACAATTTGCATAGCAATACGGACGGGGTTAAGAACCTTGGGAAATTGTCTACAATATCGTTTATCAGATTATTGTGCGTTTGCCATACGCCACATAATATTGTAATAATATAAATAATACGAATAATATGTGAGATATTCGTTCGAATTTCAAATGTCGACCCATGAATAAATGCAGCAGGTCTCATGTGCACTGCTGTGAAAACGTTGTGCCGACCGACTCACTACAACTCACTGCTCGCATTTACTCGTAATGCGTGCAGTAATAATAATATTGTAGATGATAATAATATGACGACGGTCGTGGCGATTCAGCTACAATCACAACTCCAATCATCATATCATCGCGGCGAACGCCGAACGCTAATTAACGTGTGTAAATGCTGTCGAGATTGTGCGCAGAAAGCGATTATCGAAGTTTGATGCACGCGCGTATTGTGTTACGCGCTCAATAATAATGAGAGTATTTGAAATCAATTAAAACGATTCGAAAACGGAAAAAAAAATCGCGATATTATCGTAACGTGTAATGGCCATTGAAGTATAATAATTATAATAGGTTGCGAAATGTTATTCTCCCCATAATTTGTGTGTATGTTTTTGCTTAAGAAATCGATCGTCTGTATATTATTATAATGTTCGACGTCGCGTCGTCGCATAATACTGTATTAAAAATGTATAGACGTATTGTGCTCGGAGGCGGACGAGACCGGCCAGGGTGGTGTGTGGCAAATAGACATCGCCTGTACTGCGGGCCGACGCAAATCGGGGCCAATTATTTTGTCTGATACTCGTAGACTTATGGTACGGACCAATTGAAACGAACGTATACGTTTTTGAGTGAACATTTAATTTGCTTGCACAAAATGTCGAACTTAAAACTTCAAACACGAATTAAATGAACCATTCCGAGTACTAGAGCCCTGTTTTTATGAAAATTGCTGCGGACGACTTGTGCTGGATGATTGGCCCGATATGGCAGTTTCCCCGGTGTGACGATTTATAGTCTCAGTCTGTCTCTATTGGTATACAAGTCGTACCTATATTATTAACTGTACTGTATATTTTGAATGAAAAACTAATCAATAATGATATAAAAAAGGTCGGCAAGTAGATATCGCTCTGGCTGTACAATATGTGTCGAGTGGATCACTTTCATGGATGTGTTAAATTTGAATTCAATGATATAAATCATTGAATATGAAAAACGATTCTGAGCGAAGACAGTCTGTCAGCCTACATAACTAAGTTTATTTTAAGATATTGCGATTAATTATAGATATTATTGTCATTTTACCATTAATATTAACAGTAGGTTGAATTAATTTTTGCAGAAAATAATGCATTTGAAAATTTTATTAAATGTATAAAATATAATAATATACTTTAAAAGTTTCAAGCATCCCAGAAAAAAAATTAAATTACAACAAAAGAACTAACATTGTTATTCTTCAATTAATTACCTAATTTTGTTTAAATTTGAATTTAAAATGTCTATAAAAAATGATATTTTTAATTTATTTTTTTGATATTTGGTTACAGGATTATATACGTACGAAAAACCTTATTTTATAATTTCAATTCTTAGCGATAAAAACTGATCATTTTATACATTTTTAACTACTAAATAAATTGCAAATATTCGAGATTTTGATGAATTTGATCAAAATTTGAGCTTTCAATGCTTATGAAATAAAAATGTGCATTTTTATCTTAAATATTTTAGAAACTGCATTTAGAATAATTTATAAAAAACCTTGTTTTAAATTTTCAATCTTTAGTAATAAAAAATGAACGTTTTAAAAAATTTTAACTATAAAACAATTTACAAATGTTCTATTATGAATTTCAGTCAAAATTTAAAGTTTAAATGTTTATAAAAAAATTGTGCATATTTTTTTATTATTTTTGATTTGCTATCTAAAAATTTTATGAAGAATCTTCTATTAAATTTTCAAGAAATTTGACTTAATGAAATTTGTTTTAACAATATTTAAAGAAAAAAAATTTGAAAAAACTGAAAATTTCTTAGGCCTATAATTAGCTTAAAAATTGTCAAAATATTTTTAATTTTTTTTTTTTTTGAAATATAGAAAATGATATTCTAAACATGTGGTGAATTTTTCAAATATTTACGGTTATTCCTTTTTGTGTTATATAAAAATAAGAAAATCGTTCCTAAAAAAAACGGGTAAATATCCAATGTCTAATTTCAAACGCTCATAAAAAATTAGTTTGACTTTCCAGTAAATTTTCTTTTTAGAAAAGTAGAAGAACTTATAATGATCCTTGTGTTGAAAAAAAATGTAAAATTTTGTGATTTTTACGTATTTTCTCAAAATATCAACTTTAGACACTTATAAAAATCTATAGAAACTACGCTCAACTTTTTTTTAATTTTCACTTGCAACAAGTTATGAAGAACTTTGTAATACATTTTTAAGTTTTTTGACCGATTGAAAAAATTTTTACTGGCGATAATAATAATAATAAAAAGAAAAAAACCAGAAAATTGATTATGCCTATAAATAGCTTAAAAAAGTCAATTTTTTTTTTGAAACATTTATAGTTTATAGAAAATGCTTATAAAAACATTCGATGAAAATTTAATGTATCTACGACCATTATTTCTTTTGTTACACCAAAAATAAAAATCGATTTTTGTCAAAATTTTATTTTGTGAAAAATGTCCCGTTTTTTCTTAATATTATTTTTTTTGTTTTTCCCGACGCATTAAAAACTGTTGCAAAATTTTTACTTTTGACCCCCCAAAGTACCAACTAGATTTACTTTTCTTTAAGAAAAGACGCTGAAGATGAAAATCGGAGCGCTTTTACTGCCCTAAAACGTGATGACAGACACAAAAAACACACACACAACATTGTAAATTCAATACATTCATTGCTCCGCTCAGAATCAAAACGATGTAAATAAATAATAAAGTAAACGTATTTAAACCGTTTACAAAGTCCAAACTCTAAGGGTTTATATCGTGGGTATTTGTTGTTTTTGTAATTAGCATTTTTTTCAGGAAAAAAATGATTAGCTTTTTGAATAAAAAGTCATTATTTATATGCAGTAGGTACATCTAGATTCTAGAGACAAGAACAGTGTAAAGTTCAATTATTCGATAAAATAGCAAAGTGAAAATAAACATTAAATAATATAATATACACCTGAACGGGTAATACAAACGATGAGTAAAAATAATAGCAATTGCGATGTTGAAAGTGTTATAATACCTGTAATAATATAATGTATAATATTGTTATAATTTAATCGTTTAATAAATAAATCTATTTATTTTCTCGACGTAAATCCTTTATACCGGGGAATCGCGTTCAAAACACTAAGAGTGCGGCCGCTGTGTCGACTCAAAGTGCAGCGTAGGTACTATGGTTATGTAACGACTAACGACAACAATCAAACATTATGATGTATATAATATTGTGGCATCCATCGTCTCATCACAGCTGCAGAGGCACAATATTATTATTGTTTATTAATATTTTTTAGACTCTCCAGTCCGCGTAATTTCGTTTCTCGATTTTAATAAAAAAAAAAAATAAATAAATAAAATCAGAACGTCACCACAATCGTTTGTATGTCACGTATCGCGACTGGCGAGTAACCGTTTACGTGATTTCGAACCGTGTACTTAATACCAATATATTATTGCAACTTTATGATCTACACGAAAACAATTACGCGCCATCGCCAGTACAGAGAGAATCGGTGCGAATTGTTTGCGCGCGACGTCAACGACGGAGGCGGCGCGTGTGATAACGCAAATACAATATAATAATAATATTTATTGCTAGAATTAAATGTTGCTTACAGGTAAGATTCATACAGATGGAATATAATATCTGACGTTGCTCTCCACTGAGGTTAAACCTTTTATGCGTAGAGCAGGAGTACTCGTCTAAATTGCATGATAATAAAAAATTATTAATATTATTACACGATAATAATAAAAAGAATATAAGAAGAAACATTTTTATACATTTTTTAAAAACAATATAGCATATAATATGAATAATAGTGTATGCGAATGTGCTGCTTTGGGTGGCAAAATATTAAAATATTGTTTAATAAATTTAGGGATTAAAGTTTTAATAGATTCTCAATTTAGTATGCATATATATTGTTTTTATTTTGCTCTTCTTTCTCCTACAGATCATTGTAAAATCAATTTTTAATTACTATTTAAAATAACAATAACTAGTGCAACTATAAACAACAACTAACATATCAACAACCACCAAGGATCATAATTAAAAGATTTAAACCAACCTGTATGGCTGTATTTGAATTTATTATTATTAAATGAATAGTATTGCGATATATTTTTTCCTTGTGATATTGTAAGTTTATAACGTTGATTTTTAATACCTATTATTAATACTTAATTGAGTTTGTTTTAGAAGATATAGCATAAAGCTTGTTTATTGTGTAATTTGTCAATGTCAAGTACTCGTAATGGTTTAATTAATTTATTTGAAGAAATTGATTTGGATTTGTCTAGGATTATTTTTATTAAAATTTTTCGTGCAATATGATAATCTTATAATACATACATATTATGGGTATTCGACATTGTAACAAAACGGAAAACCGTGACCACGGTAGTAGATAGAACTACAATCGTGGCCGTGATGGAACTGCACGGCGACAGATAGCTTGTTGGAACCTGACCACTGCGAGGATGACTTATATGGCAATGACACGATCGTCATCATCAGGAACTCCGCGGATTGCCGTTGTACAAGGTGCAGTAATCGATGGATTTTCGACGGTTTAAATAAAATGATCAATGCTGTCAAAATATGGCGCGACGGTTAAATTATTGTTCCGTACAACGACAATATTATTATATCGCGGTCGACATACGGCGGGATGCATCCGAATCGGTTCCCTTGTATGTCATTATAATCATCCGAATTGGTTCTTCGAGATTTTTCTGTTTCACGTGATGTGGTAAGTTTGTACACTAGTCTCTGCCGTTTTTAGGTCCATGTGCAAGTATCGACAATATTATATATATATATATATATATGACACGAAGACAAACGGATCACATAGCAGTATGCCAATATAGCGTCGAACGTTTTCAATTTTACAAGTTTAGAGTGCTTTAGTTGTAAATCGTAAACAAGGTGTAACACTAAATGTGCCAGACGCATGAGAACAGGATCGCTGGGTATCATGGTCTGCATGGTCCATGAATATTATCGTGTGAAAAGAACAACTTTGGGGCCGAATTTTGTGTAGAATATACTATCTAATGTATTATTATACCACTAATAAAATGTATGAAAATTGTAAGGCACAAAAACCACGACGTCGTTCAAAATAGTCATGGATTATATACAATACGAAAAGAAAAAATTTACATCGTTATTCGCAGACAAATATAATTTTTTATAAATACTTATATACATAACATGATGCACATTGTACGCACGAACACAAGTTTTGACGAAACCAATGATATGTAATAAAATTCAATGCCTATGCTTATTTTAGTTTTATTATTTAAAATTTAAACAAAATGGTTTTTTTATCTTCGGTCAGGTTTACGTTACCGCGTGAGACATACTGTGCGAATAAACAAGCCGGTAACCGAATTCGGACCTTCGAATTATTGCGATGTCGTTATTGCGTTTTTCCGACGACGACAAAAGAAATAACGAAAAAAGTTCACCCCCCCCACCACAACCCACTTTCATCCACCGCAAAGACGCGGGCGCCCGGTCTTGACGTCACCGTTCCCATGTGCGTGTGCTCGTTTGTGTATACTCTGTAGGTGTGTAGAATGCGCGGTGAGCGCAGTGCGCGCGCGCGTTCGCTCGCGGCGGCACATTTGCTTGTGCGTGCGCCGTGTGTGACGGTCGTGTTGGCAACACTACATTACTACAGTCCCCGGTGGCGCACAAAGTGGTTCTTCCTCGCGCTCGGGGGCATTTTTCCGCACAGTCTTTTCGTCTGGCGCGCTGTTTGCACACGCCGGCGCTCCGCGACGTTTTCAATTTTTTTTTTTTTTCGTTATCATTTCGTCGTTTCCCACTTTACTTTTCCTCTTTACGTTTCCCCGTCGCACCGTCGGCCGTCATCTCTCGACGCGTACGCCGGTCGTCGTCCGCGAACGTTAAGTCCTTTTCGATTTTTAAAAAAACTCGTTACGAGTTCGAAATTTCCGCGGCCAGAAATAACCGAACGCGCGCGCGACACTTTCGGCACGGTAGTACAGTAGTAGCTCCCGTCTACGGTCTGTCTGTCCATCACTGTCCGTCTCTCTTCTACCGAAACTATATCGTTTATCGAATAGGTTTTTCTAGTTTTTCTCTCCGCGGCCGTCACCACCACCACCACCACCACCACCACCACCACATCTGCGCCACGTCCTGCGGTCACGTTTCCCGCCTGATACCGACGACCAACAGGTAGACGATGCGAGATTGGAAATAATTCATTTTCAAATCTCAACGATTTCCCGCCACTTTGTCGCCGACATATGGTAAGTTTCCATTTTATACCCTTGGTTCCCAAAGGTATTTCTTTTTTTTATATTATAAAATACGAGTTATAGACAGGTATAATACAATTTTTTGAGTAGGTACATATTTTAAAATAAAAAATTTAATTATTGTTTTGGTATTTGCACAGCTGATAATACTAGGTATAGACACTAGTGATCAGAGTATAAAATGTGTTACATTCTTAAAGAAAATTAGTAAAATACGTGGTTTATTAAAAGAAAAATATTTCTTGTAATGTCAAAATTACTTACTTTATAAATACAATTATAAAAAATTGCTCTAACAGAACGTATTCGGACAATCACTGACGTTAATGTTAATCAAGAAATATTTTTTATCTGTTTAACGATCCTTTATTTGATTACTGCCGTGTAAAGTTTATTTTATCTTGTGTAAATTAATGTAGGTAATTAGCTCAAAATACTTAATTTGTTTTTCCCAATATATATATTTTTTAAAAGTTTTTAGCGTTCCAAGGTTGTTTTTGCCGATTTTGGCCAGAGTTCAAAGGGTAATAAAATATTCACCTCTTTAATATTATATTATATTGGTTGAATTAGTTCCTTGCCTCCCTCTGATGTACTTAAGTCAAGTTTACAGGTAAAATGTAAATAATGAATTGAATTTTGTATTTACGGGTGGGTAGTTGAAATTAATTAAACGTAATTATTTTGGTGAAATAATGAGAAGGTACCTACTTCACCGCTAATAAATATAAAATATTATAATGATGTTTTTGTTTATCATCGTTATCGTTCTAGCTATTTTAAATTTAGTAAAAGTTAAATATTGAAAGCAATTCTAATAAGCTTATTGCAATAAGTACCTAATTACATTAATATAAAAATCAAATTTATAAAAGTATCCCAGAAATATGGTAAAATTTATATCTAACTACCTGCATGATATTATCGCGGATATAAATAACAATGTGTTACCTGTTTATTTTTCGTGCACCTAATTAATTATTTTTAGATCTGATAATTGACAATAGATGTTCAGCCATAACTACTATATTTGTATCTTATATATCTTTGAAAGTTTAAAATGTCTTGCGACGAACCACCATACGCACGCAGATTGCCCACTCGTTCCTAGTTCTACCCGAGTTAAAACCGTTCATGTGGTAAATTAATTTATATCTACTCGCGTGCCTATAGGGTTTTCCTTCAAATTTTGCATTTAGACGGTTTTCTTTTTATTTATCTTAATTATTGTGACTTTGCCTTTTTTTCATTATTTATGCATTAGATACGATACCCGTTTTGTTAATACATGATAATAATAATAGCATATAATTAGCGTATAGAGCCGCACGCGTATCTCGTTATCAAAGATCAAGTATCTTTAGCGACTAGGACGTGTCAAATACACGAAATACATTAAAACGTTCTGGAAACACTATTATATTATTGACGTTTTATAAATCTATGATTAGGTACAATTTCTGTGCATAAATTAAGTGAAAATGTTTTACTGTTCTAAAATTAGATGAATAATGTTGTTGGTAAGCACATAAACATTAATAACAATAATCTTTATTTGCGGAAATTAATTTCAATTTCTATTATTATAATATTTACAATGGCAGTAGTTATTTTTTATATCTAAATTTTGTATAATCTTTATGGTGCCTTAATAACGTAACATATAATACACAATTGATAATGATCCTGTTGCATTTATTTTGAAGTTAGCAAATACTTTAAAATGATAATAAGTACCGGAGTTCCATATTTCGGCGGACAATTAATTATGTATTATAATTTTTATATATTATTTTATAATTTTATGTTTCCTATCCCCTCCCCCCTTTATTTGTGCTTCCATAAATTGTATTAAATATGGAGTACATAATTTGATGATTTTTGTTAAGGAAATATTTAAAAAAACAATTTTCTAAAATCTTAGCAATAATAACTTTTAATTTGTATAATTAAAAATTATTTTCAACAATTTGGTACTAATTAAAATATTAGCTAAGTCTACTTTTAATTGTCAATATTATGATATACTAGTTGTATAACTTTTAAAAAACATTTGTTATCTTGGGACTGATTTATAACGTTGGCCTTTCTATATCATTTTAAAGAATTTGGTTCTAGTATACAATTCTGTGATTTTAATTTGATTGTTTAAAGAAAAATTTGATTTATTTCCAACGAATATCAATTTTAGTTAATGTAAATTCTAAAACCTTCAAACTAAATAATCGGAATGTGAAAATCTATAATCATGGCATTGGAATGGAAGGGACCTTAGAAAATTGTTTTAAATAGATAAGCAGGTAGTTATATTATTTCATGAGATTGAATTAAAGGATATAAGTGTCATATTAAAAACCTACATTCAAAATATCTCCAACTAATGAACAATATAATAATTTTCAAGAAGTCTAATCCTAAAGGTCCCCGCATGTTTAATAAGTCCAGTTTTTGGTATTCTTTATTTCTTTAAATTTAATATGATTGTTAAAATATAATTTAAAATCAAATTTTATATCAAGATCGTTAACAGTAGTTACGGTTTATAAAACTAAAAATTACATTTTACTGCAATTATTTTTTTTTTTTAGTGAAAATTAAGTATTTATACATTTACCTATTTAAGTTCGAAAATACATATTTAATAGGCCGGTCAAATTTTATTTTAATCAAAGTGTATCTTCTAATTTTTTTATTTCTTTGTATTATATTTTGATATCATAAGCGAATAATAATAAATTAAATATTATAATCAACTACTTTTGATACTAAAACAAATTGAAAAAAAAGTGGAAATAAATGATAAATTATCATCTTGATTGACCTCAAAAAACAATTAAGTTAAGGAAAACACTTAACGAGTTTGAAAGAAAATTTGCGTATTTAACTATTTGGGGAAACTATTTGAACCACCCTATGTAAAAGAGTGTTTTAAAATTCGTAATCTGAATATGATCCTAACATATATTTGGTAGTCAACACAACACGTCAACCAATAAATCAATAAAAACGTAATGCAATTCACTTAAAATGTGTTTTATTGTCCTAATAAATAAATATATGTAATGCGTAGTGTTTATTTATTTTGAGATGAAATTATTTGATTTATGTTTTTAAACAAAAATTATTAAAAAGTAGAAATGTGAAATGTATTATTATGTATAAAAAACATTACGTTTTAGTTTTATTCTATTATGATAAAATATAATAAAACAAGTACTACAACCAATTCCAATTTTGTATGCTAACACCATCTGTTAATATTTAATTAATTGTACTATTTATTTTCTTATCCACTTAGTTCTATGTAAATGAAGGTATAAATATGAACTGATTATTTTAAAATCCATATTTTTTATTTATTTATTTTTAAATTTATTTGCTGTGGGCTCTGATGATGATACCGTGAACGTTAGACCAAAAACGTATAATGTAATTATTTAACGTTTAAATACCTTATATGTTACTATATCCAATATTATACGTTCAGCATTCACTATAATTATATATATATATATATATATATATATATATATATAAAATTGAGAAAAATGTTATAATAGTTGTTCCCATTGTTAAATGTGTACATACACGTGTGAGTCGGCCTACACTAGATACCTATAATGTAAAATTGTCAATTGTGTTTTATTATTAGTGATTTAACTCATTGAATTCATATCGATTTCCACATGGGAGTCTTTCGGAAACTATAAAGTGTGCTGTATTATAAGTTATAACTAACGAAAATAACTTTTATATTCCCATAGCAGCTCAACACAATGTTCATTTTTTTATTATGAAAAACTTCATTACATACTAAAATCGCATAACAATTATTTACCTGCATATTATATTATAACCGTATTATTTGCTGTATGTAAACTGTTAATTGCTGAGCTGTTCAACACTAATAGCTAATAAAACCAAATATATATATATATATATATATATATATATACATAATGGTTTCAATGATGAATGGTGATAGTACCTAAAATCCACATTCATGTTTTATTAAACCATTAATTTCAAAAATTGTTTTTTTTTTTACCTTTTTTTTTTTTTATTGAATTTACTATAATTCTTGATAACCTATCCTCCAATTCTGGGAAAAAATCTAATCTCAATAACTCCAACTTTTCAAAACAAAATCCTATGCACAATCACTCATACCCCCCACCACCATATATTTCCATTTTTACTTCACACACAGATTTAAAAATTAAAACAGTTGGAAAATTAATAACATTCTATAAATGATTTCATAATAAACTCCCCATCCCAATCCCTTCACATTTTAAATTTAACCACTCGTACACTTCCTGGAAATCTCATGACTTCTTCCATTGCGTTTTTCATATAATTTTTTTAAATTAGTGATATTATCACATATTTTATTATTGTGCCCTAAAACACAGATAATATATTTCTTTAAAAAATAATCAAAAAACTTTTTTACTTGATAAACAGTTTTTAAGTTTCAAGTTCATAATATATATATTTTTTTTATTTTCATTAGAAATAAACAATCTATAGGCTATACAGTTTATGCACAATAAGTTTATGTAGTAAGAGTAATAAAAGGATGTGCAATTTTTAATAAGAAGCCACCCATTGATGATAATTAGCTTGATTAGTTATATTTAAGTTAGTACTTGTAAAAGGTCACGATACCCACATACTTTTTAGCTTGCGCCTAGGATTTCCTGGGAATGTTAAGAGTAGAAAGGTTTTTGATAAAAGGATTCTGGTGGATAGAAAGTAGCTTGTGAAAGCGCCAGTAAAAGAATTATGCTTCTTTATTAATAGTTTTCATATAAAAATCGTTATGTAAGGTTAGGTATGAGACTATGGTGGTGTATTAGAAATTCGTCGGAGACCTAAGTTTTGAAACGCTTGTATTTTGTTTGTGTTGAATTTTTTTGCGGAACCCAAAGCTATATACAATAGGTTCATATAGGTTTAAGAAAGGTTTTATAAATTAGCAGTTTGACTTTTGGATTGCTATTATTATTTTTGTATAAAAGAGGCCTAAGTATACGCATACGGGAGTGTAGAGTCAGTCTTTTGATTCGTAGTAAATAGTTGTTCCATGTTAATCGTTTATCGAGATTGAGTCCCAGATATTTGATTATCAGACGTGGGAATAAAGTAGGGATATTATTTAATGTAACGGTTGGACATACATCCAACTTCAGAGTAAATGTTGTGTGAATTGATATTTTGCTTTGATTTATTTTTATATGCCATTTGTCGTATCAGTCTGACATTAAATTAAGGTGTAGTTGTAGGTTTGATGATGCAGTTAATAGATTTTCACTAATTGACATAATGACTTTGTCGTCTGCATAATCGGCCACAGTAATTTGATGCATAGTGGGCTGATCGGCAACAAAGATATTGAGCAGTATTGGTGATAGGGTAGTACTCTCTTGCGGAACACTCGCATTGATTTTGGCTATTTCTGAATATGATGAACTATACTGAACCTGGAAATGTCGATCGTTTAAGTAAGACTTGATTAAGAGGAAAAATGGGAGGGGAAGCAATTTTTGAGTTTAAATAGTAACCCTTTGTGACAAACTGTCAAAGGCTTGAAATACATCAAGAGAGATACAGGTGGAAATTTTCAAAAATGGTACTATTTGCAAAGTCTGACAAGCTCTTGGACACCCCCATTCTCCTATAGATCAATAAGTTTCTTGCTTTTCCTATCAAAAATACTTAAAAGACTTATTGTCAAACGAATGTTTCCATACATTATCAATAGTAATATTCTACCGAATACCCAATTTGGATTCTGGTCCTCACACATAGTACTATACATCAAGCCCATAAAATTGTTGAAGAATATCGTTGTCATTGAAAAAAAAAAAGTTGATAATATGGGTAGTTTTTTTAAAGTAGAATAATATCTAATAAGTTTGAATTATTCCATTTTCCGCCATTATTAGTTTTTATGTGCTTAATGAATCGCTCTGTTTATTATGATTTAATGGTTTTGTAATTTGTGTCAAAAATATTATGACATCGGACAATATACCCATTACACCCATCGGCTGTATATTATTTGTTTATGTTAATTATTAATATCTGTTGTAGTTATTTGGGATAAGTATTGACACAAAGTATTATGCCTAATATATAATTTTAATACTTTATACGTGTTTTATTTTATTTTGAGGTTACACATGTACCAATATCTTTATTTTTATTTTTAATTTATACTAACAAGAAGTCATCGTTCAATATTCAACTGTAAATATTTGAACATGTCTAATATAAATATGCATTTTTAATTATTTATATAAATTTTAACTATATGTAACTCAATTGTAATGCATTTGTAATGTATTGTTTTCTATGCATTAAATTACAAACATTTGTAGAAAAAAATGTGAAATTGTTTTTAAAATGTGATAACTGATTTAATTTAATATAGGATTCTGTGCAATAAGTTTAAAATTTAACATTATAGTAATAATTAGGATCTAATAAATTTTTAAGTGTTACTGTCCGGAGAAATATTTTTCGGATATCTAATATAACTATGAACATTTAATTAGACTACATATTATTAACGTTCGAGTATTCCGATGAGGTATTAAAAAAGGTATTTATGTCATATCTATTGTTATTTGTTCGTTTAAAAATGATCAGCTCTATCTTTCACCGTAGTACCTATAACAATAACGTCATGATTCGGCGGGGTCTTAACATTTCATATTTTTTGCGAAATAAAATGTTACCTACCTATATAAATCTATGTGATTACTACCACCTGTAGTCTGTTTCATTTTCTGACCTATAAAAAAATTAATTTAAGTACACAATATATAGATCGTTGATGAAACCAAAATACCTACCTTTATAAGCCTTGTGGTATTATAATAAATTATCTCGAGTAACTGTACTATAGTTAGGAATAATTGAAATGTTTTGTAATATAATAAGAGTTCGTCGTATTGAGCGGAAGGTTGTAGAACTCCAGTGCTTTCAGCGAACCTTTGCCGCCGCCGTCACCGACTTACCTCTTTGTCAGGGTCGCGGCGACTGACTGCTGACGTCATGATATTATAATAGCTTGCCATTTGGGCAATTGAGCTTGTACGTAATAATATACAGAGCGGTATGAGTAAGCGCCATACAATATTCGCGTTAAAGAGTAAGCGTACTTACAAACTTTCCACCCGTCTGTGCACAAAAACTCGCTGTAATTACGTATAATGATTTCGTGTATATTGGACGTGTGAAAAGTGACGAGTACGATTCGCGCACGCGCTTTAATAGCACTTTCTCTCTCCGCCGCAGTTAGTCATCCCAGATACCAGTCGAAAGCTTTTATAATGTCGCTCTAATTGAAGAATCGTTGTTGATATTAAACCGCCGCTCTTTGATGTTGCCTGGCATCACCGCCCATTAACGTCTCGGCATTATTATGAATTCCACGGTCACAGATCCAATTTTTGCGTGCGAAAAACGTCAAGCGTACGTGCGTATGCGCGTGCCCGAGAATTTTCCGAGGGCGCGAGACGTGGTGTGAATGCTTTTACTGAATGAACACGAAAAAATTTAATGAAGTCTCGAGGTGGTTGGCGGTGGAGAGAGGAGAGCCGTGTTACTTTCTATATAGGTGCGTGCGAGGTGGTAAAATGCTGTTGGGCGGGTGACAAAACTTCTCTGCGAGTGTAAGTTGTGTCGTTACGTAAGTAATACGTGGGAGTCGATATAATTACGGGTTTTCTCTCAACAAAAAAGAGTTTCGGGGTTCAGGTGTCACAGGGGGGATGTTTTAGGTAGGTGGGCGTACGAGAAAAATCCATATCGCCGATATTTGCAGATGGTTTTCCTTCTAAGGGTTCAAAATCGTATATCATGTAGGTATATATAATAAATATATAATATTACAATATCGCGAGTGTGTGAGAGTGTAATGTTGCCTGGGTGGGTTGTGGGTAATCGTGGTGTAGGTTAAGGGGGGAAGGTTGATTGAACGCAAGCCGCGCAGCGCCGGTCGGGCGCACACGTACGTCGCCGCTGCTTCATATAAATCCCGGGCATCATCGCCGCCGTTTTCGGACCCACGTGGTCAAGGCCACGTTCCAACGTCATTGGCGGCGGCATCAGACAAAAGCCCTCGTGCGCGACATGGGCGGCGGCGACGCGTGCTCAGGTTATAGATAGGGTAAGTGGTGGTGTGTTTGCCGGCGGTGGCGGCGGCGATTGGCGATCGATGGTAACAACACCGATTGCGTCACGACTTCGGCGTCGGCGGCGGCTGCTAGAGGACGGACGGACGGATGTGTATGAATGTGGCTGACGCCCACGACCACAAGCTATAGCTACAAAATAAATTTCAATAAAATAAACGGTATATCGCTACCGTGTTTGTGCGTGTGCTCGACGACGTACAATATTTAGACGAGCTCCGTTGACGGGAGTTAGAAATCACTACCGAAACTCCCGGAATGTATTTTTTGAACTGGTTTAGACCGGCAGCCCCTTGGTCGTCGTGCCACACATTTTAAAAATCTTGAAGATCTTGTGTTGAGTTTTTTTTTTTCATTATTAACAATAGACTATGAAGTCTTAATTTTGACGAGAAACTCGACAATAATATCACTATTACATGTGAGAAACGTTTTTAACCGGAATCCTGCTTGTAAGGTCACTGATGGTGGTTCAATAGGGTGGCCGCACTATAGGCCACACGACAGTCGTATTCTTTTTTGTTAAAAGCTGTAAACTGTAACTATATCAATCGCATTTCTTATCGCAATGAAACGGGTAAACTCTGATCCTTTTCAGACCACGAAATAATGTGATTTTGTCATTTCATCATGGCTCTAGTAATAATACAATTATTCCTTATCAGTTATCGTGATTCAATTAATGGTGAATTATAATAATAAACTGCTTTAAACTCGACCCAGTAAGTAAACCATAGTTGTAATTGATGTGCATTTGAATTCTCACATGGTGGTCAAATTAATACTATCATGAATATGAATTTCCGGTTGTAAAAAATTATTATTTTGTACTGTTTGTACGTCTAAAATGATAAAAATATCATAATAAGTATTAATACTCGTTAGGTACATAATCATTTTAAATACAAACAAGATAAAATATACTTGTAGCATGTGATATGTATATGTTGACACATTTTAAAACAAATAAATAAAAAAAGTTATATATTAACTACCGAAAATTACTAAAAAGTAAAAAGGAAAGTCAAAATTACAGTCATTTTTATCACCACAAATTAAAATAAACATTTATATGCCAAAGTGTCCCGTAAATTGGAATGTAAAATATTAAAAATATAATACCATCCCACCCCCACCCTCTCACCTGTACAACGATTTCAATGCGTCATCGTAAATTGATTTTGAGTTTAATCCCAAAAATGAAAAAAATTCGTTGTATTGTATATATTATATTCCGTAATTCATACTGTACACTATACAGCACCACCTACCCACCACCCCTGTAATGCGTAGCCCACGCGTCGAGCACTTCGTATATTTCAACCCGACTACCCCTTTGCGCGGGCGGCCGCGTGCCAAATTAAATTGCCTACAGCCCACGTAATTCCCGACGTTTGTTGAACCGAGTCCATCCGCCGCCGTCACCGTCAGTGTCAACGCCGTCATAGACCACCCCTCCGTCGCACGCCCACTACAACTACACACCCTGCCTGTACGACCCTTGTGTCTCGCCACACGACCGTGTTCGATATAGTTCAAAATATTATGTCTTGTGGTTGGATTTCACATTTTTATTTTCCCACCGTGTAATATGAAGTGATTTGTGGTGGTTTATATTATTTCTTTGTCGTTTGGATTTTGTCAAAACTATTATGTCTAAAATATAATACTTTTATTGTATAGTAGTGTCTTACTTTCTGTAAAACCATTGTCCTGTAGTTCTTAAGAATTAATTTTATAAACGTTTCCGACTAAGGTAAATGTAACCAATTAAAATAGTTAGAAAAACAACCAATTAGGGAATGTTATTCAGTCTATTTTTAACGTTTATTTTTGTCAATCGGTACTATCAAAATGGATCTATTTTGTAATCGTCGAAAAACTGATTTATATAGCCTCTGAATTATATTTTAAATAATTATATTAATTGATGTTAAATTTGACCATCGTCCGTAAACCACTCGCACGTATGCAATAGCAATATTCGAAAACTTGTTGGCAATCAACAATGAATTGCCGACAAGTTTCCTAGATTGTAATTTTTTTTCTTTCATTGGTAATATTAATAAAAATAAAAAAATGTGTCGGTACACACACATATTAATTTTTGGTATCAAGACTAAATTTTGGTCGTGCTCTTTTTACACCGTTAATACAAACAAAAATAATGTTTTCTGGTTTTTTCTTTTATGTGTGTGAAATATTACTTCGATTAAAAATGATTGGTGTGCTATTTTACTTCTGAACAGTTAAAACATTGACATTTTCTGTTGTAGTTTAAACGATCTGAAATTTGTATTTTCGTGGGTTAGAGTTCACATCGATTCCATATTTTGATCTCGTTTGTATCTAAATCGGTATTGATAAAATCCGGATTTACCGGATTTCGAGAAAAAAAAAAGTGTGTTTAATTTTATAACAAACCGGATTGTGTTTGATTATGGTATCGCCGTCGTCTCTCGAATTAAAATAATAATAATTTGACCGATTTCCTGAAGTGGAAATGCAGTATAACAGTGCCTTCTTGTGTTGTAGGTGTGTATGATGTGTTTACAATAATTTTGAGACGCCGCCGCCATTGTCGTATTTTATTACGACGGGCTTAAGTGAAAAACGTCCTGAACGTTTTTTTTTTTCGTGAACCCAGAGGTGTGTGCATACCATATATACATAATATTGTCCGGTAACAACGACAACATTATTCTATCTCGTGTTTGAATCAGTGCCTTTCGTAGACGGTGTCCCGTTACGAAATCGCATTTAATTCGATAAAAATTGCTCCTCGGCGAACGATTTACAATACTCTCATATTATCCTTCTCGGATGGAAAATTGAAAAATTACGACCTTCGACTGGTGTTGAGTGTGTGTCAGTCAGCGTGCCACATCCCCCCAACCGAGCTCGCGCGCGAGCTTATGTGTGTATGTGTACCTGGATCACCCTCTTATAAATCCCGTCAAATAGCGACAGTTGTCCATCTCTATAATCAGAATTAAACTCGTTTGTAGGGTTGAGTGGCGGGTACTGGGTAGGTTGTGTGGGTGTCGTTTCTTTCGATATTCTCGATAAACACAGACATATATAGACGTTGTTTCTTATTATATAATACGACTTCAAATATTAAACAATTGTTGCTAACGGCGCTCAATATTTACACGTACGTAAATAAAATGGAAATTCTTATGCGTGCCCACTTCCATGGGGCCACGAGTTTTTCACTTTCGTCGAGGATTTAATCAAAAATCCGAACCGCGCCTAGCGAGAAAACACTTCTCGGCTTGTGTCGTTTTTTCTCGTAGAGAATCGTTGCTATCCTCATCGTACTTTTTTAAACGTTGCCTCCTAACCCAGTGGATAATAGTGTTTAGTATAATATACCTATTATTATTAACCTCGTTCGTGTAATAATAATAAACACGGCTGTAAACAATCTACTACAGTCGCGCGCACTCCAATGAATGCATGCATACCGTCGTCGCTACCCGCTGCTGCACCCTCTCTCCGCCATGACGCACAACCAGTTGCCGCCCGGCGTCGTCTGGATCCATTTCCACAGGTTTTTTTCTATATTTTTTTCCCAATAAACCAAAACTTTTTTTCCCCTATAAACAGTTCGACGCAACAATAATAATATTACAATATCCTCGGAAATAAATGTCTGCAAGACGCGCGCGCACACACACCCGGTTTACTGTGGGACAAACGGTGGCGGCGACGGCGGAGGCGAAACCGATGGGAATGTTTACGTGTTGCCCGCCCGTCCGCCCGCTGCTCGCGTGTGGAGAATATTATAAAGAAAAAAACGCTACGGGTGTGTGAGAGAAGCAAGTGCGCGTCTCGTTATTTTCTGTCGATATCGTAAAAATTATGCGACCTGTTGCATATACGCACATGCGTGAAATGTGTTTATCTCGTGTTTTTTGTCTGTGCATTTTTCGGTCGCGCAAGATAATCTGCTTTTTTCATTGCAACCGACGACGTGTCTTGTACTATGCGCGCGCGTGTTCGCCGATCATAATTATTATTATTGTTGGACGTTTGAATGTTGGGAGGCAATAACGACAATAATAATTATGATTGTCATCAGAGAGCACCGTCAACACACCACGTGTTCGTATTTTATTAGTTTAATATTAATTTTTACACCGATCGTGTGCATACCTGAACGTAGTGTGGCACATAATTGAATGGTGATCGCCGATATTATATGTGGTGACATTGAGTGTGTCAAGTGTGCCGTATTTATTTTGACCGGATGTCCGTCTGAAAAAAAATACTTAAAAATAAATCGAGACAAATAAAAATAATTACCCTCGATCCGAAATAGACACGGTGTTTTTTTTCTTAATGTATGTTAGTTCGGAAACCTTTGCATTCCGTTTTTATCAATAATTGCGATTTTGTTATAATAGGTATCAACAATTTTATAGATTAAGTACATACGGGAGATTTATTCATTTTAATCCACTGGTTACTAACGGAAGCACGTCACAGTGATTAAAATTATACCATTAGCAATAAATTCAATTGCTAATAATTATGTATGTGTCCATCCTAGTTAGCGAAAATAAATAAAAATCCATTACAATTCATATTATTGATGGTGTACACGTGCTGCTGCATAGCTTGGCCTCGTGAAATATCATCGTTACCGGTCGATAGACATTTTCAAAACAGTACTTATTTTTTATAGATAATATTATTACCTTATACTTCTCTTCGAGATACCAACTATTAAGATATATTATGTGTGTCTACGAGGTTTATGATATATTTCAATAATGTGTTACAGTAATACAATGCTATTCGCCAACGTCTCTGTCCGTTTAAAATTGTATAATGTTATACGTGATTTAACTACTATCATGACGTATGCCAGGTTGGCGGTTGGGGAATTTTAATTTCGTCATCGGGACAACGATGTATTTTTCAACGGAAAATAATATTCAGACAAATTATAAAAAAAATTAAATCACTTTTCGTTTTTCTGTGACCCAAGAAAAAATATTGACATTTTTAAAATATCCAATACCCCAATATATTATATATTGTATGTGGTTTTCAAAATATCAACCGGTGTGTGGTGTGTTTGATTTATGACAACAGTCGATGACTGAACACTGAACACTGGACAGTGGAAGGGCAGGATCTAATAAATTTTGTTATTCCTCATGTCATGTGATTAACTATATAATATATTAGTGTTATTAGTTAATTACATTGTGTACGTAAATTTACGTGCACGCTGCACATCTCCGCACTAGGGTACTGTCTGCGACTTTGTTGCTGCGGTGCGTTATCAAGTCATGTCCAAGGTCGAATCGTCGTTTGGCGGTTAAAAGGCGCGTTAGCACGATACGACGTGTACGGGTCGGTCAAATTAGTTCTAGATATTATTTAATATTTTTTTCGCCCACAGTGATATAATAATATGTAATATGTTACGACTTGACGATATGTACCTACGGCTTACTTTGATATTTGCGTTGCAACTTGTGTTCAATTACGCTTCGGGTGACAAACAATACGCACACGCTGCCCCGCGTGCCTGAATAACCAATAGTTTTGTGTGTTGTATAGGTGATAATATCGTTACTCTTTATTATTTTGCCAAACCGTCGATTATGTCATTACTATACTCTACGACCCGTGTGCGTCCTTTCAGTTTATTATATTATACAATTGATTATCGTCATCACAATAATCGTCGAATACAATACAATAATAGTATTATTATTATATTTATATTTTATTATTATTATATCGTGCGGCCGACGCGTAAGTAACTAACCGGCAACCGCCTTATCGCCGCAGTCGTTAAAACCCCCCAGAAAACTTTACAGAAATAGCCCACAACCGACGGACGCGCGCGCGGTCTCGTGTGTGTGCGCGCGCGCTGGCCGTGGCTCGTGTTCTGTTTTGTAACACACCTATTGTGGTACGTCGCGACTGAAGACGACAGACCCGTTTTCGGTGGTGTTCTCGGTCGTGGATGAATATTGTTATTTTTTTCGAAGCGGAAAAAAAATACATGGTGTACATTAATGCGCGTAATCGCGTTATCGTCTTCAACTCCGTCGCCGCGTTCATTTGTCGCGTTCAACCCGTGTTGTTGTACACTCTGAGGTTTGTGTGTGTACACCTATTTGACGTGTATTTTACTGCGATTAAATATTATTTTGTAGTCTCATAACGACCCGCCCTTCGTAATATTTCGTGTTTACACGGTCGTAGTATATTATAATAATAATATTATTAAAGACCCCCATTTTAACTGGCCGTCGTTCTTGTGTGTTTTCTCAGATATCGTTCGAGAACGTATAAGAATCTATTCAATAACAAGGAGTATTGAGCTCGTCGTCGTCGTGTCGTCGTCTTCACCCTCGCCTTCGGTGGAGAAATACGATCGTTGTCGATAAGACAAACAGAATTCCAAGAAGCAGTGAACGGCGCCGTTCAGCGGACCCTAACGCCGCCGCCGCCACCATGGGTCGTAAGAAAATACAGATATCGCGGATCACCGATGAACGCAATCGCCAGGTAACATATTATTAATTTCTTTGTTTTGTAGGAGTTTGTAGTATAATTATAATATCGTAATATATACCTATAATAGTAGCGAATCCACACGGTTTATTATTAGTAAATTAGTGTTCAGAACCTTCTGGCGACTGACACACGAGATCGGCTACAAAATCTACGACTAAAATAAGTGTTTAGACATAATATTATTTTCGTACTTTTCACTGAAGTCGTTCAAATTAAAGAATCAAGGAAAATATCGTCTTAATTATTACTCATGTATGTATGGTGTGTGTTCGAAAATTACCCGATGGCTGTACCGGAACTCTATTTATCGTTTTAAGTTTGTTGCATGGTACATTTTGTTACCTAACTAAACATTTCTCAGTTCTTACTGAATTTATAGTTGTAGTTCATAGTTCAAGCGGAGATACTTTCGTAGAAAAATAAGACTCATGTCCGTGCATTAGGCGTAAATGGCGATGATAATTAAAATTCCTTTTACATCTATCAACATTTTTATATTGTGTTTATCGCGACAACAAAACGTTCAAAAGCTTTTACCGTTGTAAGAATTATGCTTTATTTTAGAGAACCAGTTTGATGGTGAAAACAATATCTATCTTAAAAATTGCACTGTGTTTTTATATGAACATAATAAAATATGTATGATATGTCAAGTGTTGATTTGGTTTACTGGGACCAATGCTTTTTGATTACAATATGGAAACAGATATTTCCATGTTATCTTGTTATTTTATAATCTGAAATTACTAAATTTTATGTATTGAGTCATTATTTGTTTATTTCTGATTTTAATAAATAAATAGTTTTCATATTATTTAAATACAGTATATTAATAGTCTTTAAAAAAATCGAATTAGTTATTTAATATGTATTGTTTTTTAATTAATTACCACCAAACAATAATAACAAATTACAATTATTTTTTAGGTTACCTTTAACAAGAGAAAATTTGGCGTAATGAAAAAAGCATATGAACTGAGTGTGTTATGCGATTGCGAAATTGCTCTAATCATATTCAGCAGCTCTAATAAATTGTATCAATATGCTAGTACAGATATGGATAAAGTATTGCTCAAATATACAGAGTACAATGAACCTCACGAATCGCTCACCAATAAGAACATTATCGAAGTAATAATATTACATTAATTAATATTATTATAGATCTTTAAAACTTATGCATTATTTTCATTTTACAGCAATTGAACAAAAAAGAACTTAAAGGTGGTGCTTTGAGTCCTGAGAGTCCAGATGAAAGTTGTGATGGTACACAAGGACCATACCAACTTACACCCAGAACTGAAGCAAAATACAGTAAAATTGATGAAGAGTTCCAGCTATTAATGCAACATCAAAGAATGGCCAGAGTAATTATTTTGTCTTGCTGGAAAACCTGGAATTTATGTATATAAATTAAATAACTTATTTTTAGAATAATGTAAGTGCTAACTATTCACTTCCCACCACTATGCCTGTGAACAATATGTATAGTGACTCTGGGAACTTACAACTGCAACACAACGCTAGCCCAAGACCTCCATCTTCGTCTGATGCTGATTCTGGTTAGTTTTTTGTGTCGTGTTAGCAAATTGTAATTATTACTTATTGTAATTTTGTTTTCTAGTTTATCCTCCTGGTAGTATGTTAGAAATGAGTAATGGATACCAAGCATCTTCATCGCCTGCACTAGTCAACTCGCCTTCTTCTCCGGGACAACTAGTCATGTCACCATCGCCTACGCCCAAAGCCTTAAATGCTTCAAATAGAGCTACTCCACCGCCTAGACATCATTCACCTAGACCCAATTTGCGTATAGTTATGCCAAATGCTCCTAGTCATCACGAAGATAACAATGTATTTAACATTTTTATAATTTGTACTATTAATATATGTTTTTATAAACTTAAAAAATAGAACAGTAAATAATTTTCTGTATTTCAGGCAAATTCAATTAACACACCAACTGTCTCTCTAAATACACCAGTTGTAGCGCTTCATACACCTGGATTGGGTGGCTCTTATCATGGGATTTTTACTGATCTTACATCTACTGACATGGGTCTTTCATCAGCATTGAATTGGTCTAATCAACTAGCACATAACAGGTTTGTTTTAAATTAATTTTATTTTGATTAATCGCATAACTTTTATATTTATAAAAAACATTGTATGTCCTAGTGGAATGTCTCACCTAGGAGTACCAAATTCATCACCACCTTCTTCACCATCACCAAATTCCGTCCGCATTAAAAGCGAGCCTAACTCGCCACCACATTTACATCACCATACGTCTTCAGCAACCTCTGGAACAGCACCTAACACTGTTGTTTCACATTCTATCAGTCATTTATCTTTACCACATGCTCACACTTCGATACCGTCCCATCACTTGTCTGTCACAGGTAAACATTTTTTTAACCTTTAACTTACAAAATGTAATAGTTTTTCATAGTATTTTTTCTTTCTAATTGTATAAAACCAGAACGTTTTATACTAGGCGGACAGTTGCCCAGTAACCAGAGCTTAGTAGATTCAAGGCATGACTTTGAAGGAGGACCTCCACCAAAAAGATTGCGTGACACTTGGCCAACATGACTAAATTGTTAAGTACAGATGACATCACACTGCTACTTTATCCAAAATATTTTTCTTGAATATATAGATAATTTATTTTATATTTATGGACCGCACGACTTCTACTATCTATACAGGACAATTAATGACTTAAAAATGAAAAAATAAAAATTCCTTTTCTTTTTATCCCATATTTAATTTTTGTTTTTCCATTGTTAACTCTATAACATATCTTAATTATGTTCTTAACGTTTGTAAATAAATTTGTATTTATTACTTCTATTTTGTCAGTTATGATAATATGCTGATCCAAATACACATATAAAAAGTTTATGTCTAGTCCTGTTACAATAGAATGTAGGCTACACTTACTAGTCAATAAAACAATAAGACGAAAATTGATTATATTGGCCAAAATTTAATTATAGACTAAGTAAATATTATATTGTTGTTAAATTACACTAACATATTTTAAATTAGATGTTTTGTTTGTTAAATAACATTTGAGAGTAAATTTAAATTAAAATTACACAAATTGTATGTACATTATTGTGTGATCATATAGTAGATACAAAAACTATATAATATATATAAATATATAAATATTATAATAATAATCAACTCTTTTTTAAGTATGTAAATTGAAATATTTATTTAAAAATATTAGGTTTTTGTTTTGTATAAGATTTTGATACCTAATAATTGTGTATGATAATAATATGTTTAAGTTATATTTTTAAGTGCAATTTCATGGCCATTATTTTCAACCAAAATTATTAACAAAAGTGTATACCATTTTTATAATTAGTCCATATTTTTGTAAAAAGAAAAATGATGTGAAACTGTTATAAGAAATTATTATGTTTACTGTGTAAGCGGTGCTATGTGTAAACTTTTTGGTGCCATTTAAATATTTTAGTCAGCACTGTGTTTTTACCTGATCTTAGTTTAATTGTTTTGTTACAAATAATAGTACTGTTCTTGCGACACGCATTAGTAGGCTCAATTTTCTATATGAATAAAATTATGTAGAACGTAACAATGATGACCACAGGACAGACATTTTCATTAAAATTATATTTCGAGAGCTTACATATTTTATATTTTTGACCATTGTAACATAATACAGGGTTCGTTTATGAAAAGTTTACAAACAATTAAAATTAATAAAAGGGTTTAATCGAATATTATTTTATTTTTCTAGTTTTTTCGACACATTATTATTTTTCTTGTTATTCTTAACACTTGTTGTATATTCATATTATGTACTGATTGTAAATTTAACATATTAGGGCATGTTTGTTAAGGTATATAATATATATATGTGTGTGTGTTTATATAAAAATATAAATTACTCATTTTGTTGTTATATAATACTTTTTTTTCATTTTTAAATATAAATCAAACAGTGCACAATGATTTTTATTTTTTAGTTTGACCAACATTTGTGTACCCCAGCATTATTTTAGTATTGTTTGTTTGTTTTTTTTTTCTGCTAACATTAACATAAAGTACTTTATAAATATGGCAAGGCCGAAAGTGCAATAAAATAATTTATACTGTGTACAAATTTTTAAGTTAAATCAAAAGAATCACGTTTACAGGCCGTTTTTATTATTTTATTTTAGATTTTTTTTTTTTTTGTTTTTCTTTTGTTTATCATTTGTATATTGATTGCCAAAAAATATAGGTTATATTATATTATTATGTGTCTCGACGATTTTTTTCTTTTTTTGTTTGTCATTCGAGTGGCCAGCAGTGCGCAGCAATGGGCGACTGAAATTTGATGATGTACTTTTTAATCTCATTAAGTGAAAAAGGTCTGAGGTCTAATAGATGGTTGGTCACCACACCCATAAAATCGAAAATTATATTTCCCCGTGTGTTTTTGTGTGCACAGTCCGTCGCAAACATTCCACCCAGTTCGCGAAAAATCAAAAATATTAAAAAGGTTGCCGCCGATTTCCCGTCCTCCGGTGGTGGTTTAGTCACCGCCCGTTGCGTGACAACGCTCTTGTCCGCCGGTGAAGGGGTGCACCTGCTAGCAACGCTCTCAAAGGAGGCTCGCTCGGCGGTGCTATTATCGTTCGGACACGTTCTTTTGCGTTGTCGTTTTCGCTGTTCGCAGACGTCGGTCAGTCCCGACGACGACGAGATTTCCCACGAATTATTACGATAGTTCTGTTGCCTTCGGCCCTAAGACTTGAGTGGAGGACGTGCCCATAGTGTCACAATATATCTTCTCGCGGCTCAGATTCATCACCACGGGGGCGGCGACGTTATGGGCAACAAAGCGATGACTTTCACCGAATCGCAGCTCGAAGACTATCAGGTGAGTTATACTACCTACCCATAGGTGACTGATAATTATTAATAACGACGACGCCGTGCGGCGGTGGTGCGCTTGGAACGCGCACATTCGGCCCATGTCCCGGACACGGATCGATTGGGTTTACAGGTTTTATTTTTTTCCACGTACGACATCGCGTCGGCTTGTTTTCGTCGGTAAACCACTTTTACCAGTTTCGTCGACTACGATAATAACATGGTATATGTTGGTGTACGCATCGTCGTAATATATTATGTAGTGAGTGAGTTCGACGAGCAGGTCATGACCTCCGCGATTATATAACCGGATACCGTTTCGGAGGGGTTTTGAGCGTTCTGAAAGTGTACCGGTGTTGTGTACGCCGCCACAATGTGACGTCGTCGTCATGGGTGTGCGCCGCTGACCTTGTTGTCAGGAGGGGGGAGGGACAGAAATTTTTGGTGACACGACGATCCGTGGTCAATAATAATTGTATTAATGTAAATGATTAATTGGGTAATTCATTCCAGTCTTTAGTTTTAATATTTACAATAGCTTTATATTTGGAAAGAAAAAAAAATTAACCCGCAGGAGATATGGGATCTATTAAAATAAAAACAACGGGATAAACGGTGTTAGGTCAACATTGAGAAAAAAATCACATTATTTTTAGTGTTTTTGTATTTTACACTAACAGTTAAAATAATTTTTCATTAGCTTAATATTTTAACGGCCTCCGTGCTTGATTGAAAATATTGCCATGCACACCGTTATATTTCTTGTTTCAAATTGTAACATAAAACTGTTAGATATATAAATACATAATATTGTTTTGTATTTGACACTTGTTCCATAAGATGATTAACATTTCACACACATGGATATAACGGAATATTTAAACGGGACCAAAAGCGTCCAGTTTGAAGTTTGTCGGGACATGATAATAAAAAAATGAACAATCTCGTTTCAAACGGAACGTATGGTCATCACAAACTACGACGATATCGGCACAGAATATTACACGATTAGCACATTGAGTGGCCAAGGCGACAAATCGTGTAATCGGTAAACATTAAAAGTGTGTAATACCATACGAACATATTGCACGCGGGCTAAATTCGTAAATGTATACTAATAAAATAAAATTCACTCGTTTGAAAATGCTGTATAAGATAATATAATACAGTTACATAATATACCTGCTATATACCTACTTGCATTACAATTTTGAACAACAAAATAAATACAAATTTAAAAACAAGTATATAAAATACAAATGAAGAAGTAGACGAGCAGAAAATTAAATAATAATTATAACCGAAAAAGTTTTGTATGGTTTACACAAATATAAAAAGGGAGGGGGCCTAGAGTAAAAAAAGTTTGGGAACCTCTGATTTATATAAATAATTGAAGAGTTGAGCTAAATTACACGTTAGGTACTTTTTTCAAATATTAAACAAAATAATGCGTTCGACATTAAAAGCTTGACTAAAAACGGAAAAAACTGTATATACTACTTAAAAAAAAAAAAAAAAAAAAATAGAAAAATGTGTAAACTTAAATGTGTACGATACAGTTTTTCGCGACAAATCATAATATTTTTATAAAAAAAGCATTGCACACATATGCAAATATTCCGGGCATGATTATTTTTTCGAATTTTGAATATAGTATTGGATTTAGAGTAAAAAAAAGTTTGGGAACCTCTGACTTATATAAATAATTGAAGAGTTGAGCTAAATTACACGTAGGTACTTTTTTCGAATGTTAAACAAAATAATGCGTTCGGCATTAAAAGCTTGACTAAAAACGAAAAAAATTGTATATACTATAAAAAAAAAAAATTGAAAAATGTATGCATTACAATTTTTTGTGACAAATCATAATATTTTTTATAAAAAAAAGCATGCCACAAATATACATTGGAGGAAAAATGCAAATGTTCCGGGCATGAGATTATTTTTTCGAATCTTGAACATAATATTATTATTATTGGTTAGTTGATTATTACATTATTCCCAAATAACTAATAAGACTTATGTAATGATATATTACCACATCTGCAGGTAATACAAATCATAATAATAATAATAATAATAATAATAATAATAATGAAAACAAACAGAATAATAAAATCACAGTAAGAAATTAAGTCATCGAGATATTTAAAACTGTTGACTTGGCGTCGGGCCCCCACGTTCCAAAAAAAAAAAAAAAACCCGAGCCAAGCACCGGGTGGGTGAGACTACATTGGAATAAATGGATATTTTATTGTATATAGTACTGTCGGGCGCGCATCGCACTGCGCCATATTATGGAATCCGTGAACGCGAGATTAAAATCAAACATGTGTGTTGATAAATGCATTATAAGTATCTTCCTTCGACTTTCTGTTATTTTTAGATTTCGTTTACCCGAGACTGGACCATTCCGAGAACCACTAAGTTATTTAAATGTAGGACGTGACAAAAACGGTAATATTATAATGTATAAATGTATATTAAATGTTTTTTTTTTTTTTTTTATGATTTGGAGTCGATGAACCGAGTGAGCATTACACACGGAGGGATGACAGCTTTCCGTAGAGAAGAGATGTTTATTACACGCGGTGCAGAGCGAGTTTTTTTTAAATTATTTTTTTTTTCTGGTAGCAAATCCGAAATTATTCCGAGAAAACTATTCGATTTATTTGATAATATCACCGCGGTCATTGAATCTAAAACATTATTTTTAATTTCGGTATCTTCCTACCTATACATTATGTATATGACGTACACGCATTCAACATCGTGTACGCGCTTGGATTATTATACCTAGGTATGCGACGTGTACATTTCGTTATTTATTGGGTTCCCGATAAATTTCAGGTAAGGCGAATGCCTCCTCATCTTAACACTATTTTCCGCCACGGTGGTGCTCCAAGTATCCGCCGGCGTCGCGATGCATAGTATAATAATTATTGCAGTACATCTAATACCGTACCACAGTAGGAATCGCTCAATTCGACATCAAACCTATCAATGAAGAGAGACGTCGCGTAGTTCGGACGCATCAACCGACAAGTCGTACGAGACAACAATCGGACGAAAAACGTCGGAGATTCGGCCGGGACTTGCGATTTTGTGCGATCGTGCGTACTCGTATCAACAGATGACGCCGTGCTAATCTGCTAAACGAATTGTACTGTGTACTGTGTATTATATATATTATATTATATTATAATAATGGCATTGTGTAAAATAATCGCGGCGAAAAACAATTCGAGCGCTGTTATTGTCGTGACTCGCGACCAATATTTAATAATTATGACGCCGATCGCTCGTCACTCATCGTGTTTGCAGGTAATCTTCCGCCCCAATGAGTACGCGTGTCGACGCCTGTCCGAATCTGTAGGTTGCTCCGTTCAACGACAATATTATCATATTGGCATGTTGTTAGTGCGCCGCTTGTCCGACAGTTTCCTGCACCACCACCTGTTCGACGGGCAATCGGTCAAAATATCAAAGTTTAAAAATTTAGAAAAACGTTTTTATAAATAACCATATTCACTTTTAAATGTCGTCGAATTCGAACAATGTATAAAATAAAATATTGGCAGGTTAAAATTAAAATATCAAATAGTACGATTACGTAGATTTACATTATTTTATTGTACGTTTAGCAACAGCATTAAAACAATTCGGAATATCCCCCCTACTGCCATCGTTATATTTTTCCCAGATGTGTATTCTTTTATTTTTGGTATGTGGTGGTACAATGGTACTCAGTTCTCGTTGTGCAATTTTTGTTTCGTCAGCTACAATTTTCAGTCGAATTTTCAATGTCCAAATTGTCGAATGTTTGTGATTAATTTTAATCAATTCCTATTGGACCAATTTTAATGGTATTAAAGCGTGTATGTTTACAGGCTTCTACTGCAGCGCGTCGATCCATGTTAGTTGAGCTTTGATAATATTTAATATATAATAGGTACCTATATATTTTTTATTAGCTTTTAACAAAAAGTTATTATTATAACTTAACAATTTTATTGATTATAATTTTTTTATAATATTATATTTAGTATAAGTTAAAGTATATATTTTGATTTGGATATTTTGACCTAGATTCGTTCGATGACCCACCCTTGATCGGGTTATTTTGTTTTCGTGTTCCAACAGGTTCAGTAATATTACGTAGAGATATAGATGTATATACATTTTATGTAAATCATAAACGACGTAATAAATAAACCGTTTATTTAACCGTAGCTCTGTTGTTTGGTAGGATGCATGTACTATCTTCTCGTAGTTCCACATAAGTACTTTATACTCGGAGTCTTGGAATGTACGTCTGTAAAAGTATTATTTTGGATTTAGCTCTAAAATCGTTACATAATCACAGCTAATAGCTATTATAATTTATAGCCATAAAATATTCAACATTCGTTGTTGTTTGGTGTAACGCTGCATAGTGGTGTATTTATGATTTATTTTTTGGGAGGGGCTTAAAATAATATCTATAACCCGGTGTGGATGAGTTGATTCCCAAGACTTACTTTGTGTATTAATGGATTCCCGAGTTCATTTGAATTGATTCTCAGCCAGTGGCGCCGGATGAAATTTAAACTGCCAGTTCAAATAATTTGATTTACCCATCCACCCACCACTCCAAACGACTGTGAAACGGTTTTAAATAATTTGATGACATTTATGTTTGATAAAATGACAGAAAAAAGACTCAAAAGTGGAAACACTCTACTATTTTACCCAGCTACTCGCTCAATTTTCAAGGCAGTTCAATTGAACTATAAGGTACCTGAAGTATGTGTTCGGTACCACTACCCCCTCCCCTCCCCCAGAACACATAAGGTTGATTCTCAAACTTCAGTAAACCCAGGAAACGCCGCGAGGAGAGGTTGGCAGACAATTCTCTCAAATTTTTTTTTATCTATTAAATGTTGTCAATAATTTTTGCCATATTTTAATTTATTATGCTAACATGACTATTTAAAAGTGCCTAGGTTAAAACGTCTTTATTTAATTACTAAATGTTGTCATAGTTTGCTTTTTTTTATACACATAGGGCCATAGGGGACTGTTGAGAGGAAAGTACAAATATGAAACACATTGCTCTCAAAAATTGATAACTGCCAATGAAGTTTTTTCAGGTTTACTTGTGCATTATTTCTCTCATAAATAAGCACTTCTTTTTCCTAATTTTCTACTGATTTACAAGGGAATCGACTTGTACATGCCTAATTGCCCCGAAATCAATTCACCGGATTTAATTTAGGTAAACAACTTTGGAGGTACCTATCTACCTGGGAATGAATTCGTACGGGGCATAACCCGTTTGGGTGGAGTGTGACTATTTACATAAAAATTACGTTTGGGTACAAAACTGTGACTATAGTAATCTAGTAAACTATTAATGTGTTTAATGATTAAAATCACGTTTTGCGGATAAAAAAAATAATTAATCACATAAAATAAATAGAAAAAAATCATAATATTATACAATAATAAACATATTTAATAAACAACAGCTGAGAGTTATATATATATCTTTTGTGCAATCAGTAATTTCATATGGGATAGAGATATAGGTAGGGACTTACAATGTCCATTTAAACAAAGTTAGAGTTATTAGAGTTGAAGGATTATTATTAATTCTATAAGATTATTAAATTTATTTTAAGTTTACCTAGTTTTATAAATATTGATTTTTTGTATAAAGAATTTAATGTACTCAGTTTTGATAAATTGCTTAACAAATGTACTCTACTATTAGCTTTTAATCATAAAAAATACTTTTCAAATTGTTGTCATAACTATAATACTAGACTCAAAAAAAATATTAATATTAATGTACCAATTTATAGAAAACATTTTGATACCAAGAGTTGCCTGAATCGTGCAATAACACTTTGTAGAAATTTAGAAATAAATATTAATAATTTTCCTAACTTTAATAATTTTAAACGTTATATATTATGCATAATTTAAACATTGCCTGTAATTTTATCTATTTATTTTATTATTCACATTTGTAAAGAAACTAGTACCTATATAACAATATTTATCACTGACCAAATTATGTTGATTATTGTATTATATTATTTTAACTTTATTCAATAAAAAATAAATCTCAAATTTTATTTTGTTGTTATTATTAGTATTTAAATATAATGACTAATTTAAGAACTTCTCGCCTTCAACATAAGCTTTTGCTTATAGGAGGTGAGCAAACTTACTATATTATTTATAATTGAAATCATGTTGTCATTTGTTTGCAAATATATAAATTATTATTATTATTATTATTATTATTAATATATAATATATATCACGTCAGAAATAATACTAATAATATACAAAAATTAAATTAAGACGACGTTTAAAAAAAAAAAAAATCTTTTGAAGATTATTGAGCAAATCTCCTCTCGGTGTCTTCTGGGTAACGTTAATTGTCTCAAATTTAGTATAATATGTTAATATATGTGCCCAAACGTGCTATTATGAAGGAAAATATTACGCTTAAACGGTGCATGGATTTACGCCCCAAAGTGTTCTGTTTTGGATAAATGCGCCCAAACGTATTTCCCCCTTTGTCCGCAGCCCAACTACCGTTGCCATACACCTACTTTAAAATTGAAAATTGACTTATTTCAACTATCATGCCAACAAAAGTCTTGAGTAAAACATTTCTAAATTATTTTATGGTAAATTAATAGTTCTATTTAAAATGACAAACCCTGTGTTTGTCACAATCCGTTAGCCACACATCCGGAATATCCGATGATGTTTTCGTAATTTTTTTTTTAGGGTATACGTATCAGCACTTAGGTTTAAACGGACGGCATAGCCACCTCCCCTACCCCCGCACACAGACAAACTCTTGAAGACCCCAAATATTTTCTAAATTAACCCTCCTCACTTAATTATGCTTAGCCCCCTACATGTATTGTAATTGTATAATATATATTGATATTGATTATTGATGTAAAATATAATGGTCGATTACCACATGACACATATTATCATTTTCAACCAAACTGGTTGTTTGATTGAAAACCTGGTCAAAGATATATATATATATTTTATTTTAATTATGTGTTTGATTAATTTTGAAGGTATACGTGCGTGTATACCAAAGTACCTATCTCTATTAATTGCATGGGGTGTACCTTACGCTAAAATCAATAAACGGATCGCTGTAAATTGCGTCCCGTTTTAAATTTTTTTATGTCGATTGCGGCCCGGATATATTTTATACATACGTACATTTTTGAAAAATCAATATTTTCCTTTCCATTTTGCAGACTTAAAACTGGCAACATAATTGTATTGATATTAGTATGATTAAACATTGGTTTTGCCGTTTTTTTTTTTTTTTATAATTGAAAAATATATTATTAACAATTAGTAATAATGTGTCTGTAGAATCGTGTATAATTAAAAATATATTAAAAACTTGTATGTATAAAAATCTATGGTATAGTTGATCAATCAAAGATTAATATTTTAATACTTATCTTTAAATTGTACAGTCGACCGGAAATTGGAATACCCCGGGCCGCAATTTACGTATGTTTCGAACATACCCTGAACACAATTCATATATATTTTATAAGTACACAGGCTGCAATTTACATATAGTATAGTATGACTATGACCTTTTTGGAGGAACGCAATTTATCGACTTCGCAGTAAACTGGTACTATTCACTGTTAAGGGTGTAGACGCCGTATACCCTCCAAAACACTGCTGGAAATATCTAATATTAAAAACAAAATATAACCAATAATGTATAATATATGTAGTTTTGTTCGAATTTAAGAATATCAATAACAACCTTATAATAGTAATATATTATGTATATGTTTGTTGTTTCATCAAAATCATGACGTGACAACACAACTCGGGCGTCCCGAGATTTAGTGGCACTTAAGTTTTAGAGGGCCAAGCGCACTTTGGACATCAATATATCGGTCTTGTGTCCGATATATGTCGAACGAACGAAATACAATACCTGCGTTGTACTATATAACGATATGAAAATGTATATATCGTTTGACTCGCACGCCAATCGGTGTACAAATAAAAACATAAACATTAGCCGAGCGCATATCATGGGCTAGGCCAATTAATAATGGTCTGTGCTGCAAAAACTGCATTTATTACACACAAATAGTATAAAATACGTAGACATAATTCCTTCGCGCGGGGGGTGGCGGTCGGGGCTTACAATCGAATGTGTTCGTCACATTTCGCGCGATTCCTGCGGTGACTCAGTTGTCGCGTATATATCATCATTATCATCATTCATTACTGTGTCTGCGTGCACACGCGTACCAGTGAGACGCGCGCGACACACGATATCGTCGGCATGACCGTTAATGTTCGTTTTTCGGTTTGGAAAAAAAAAAAATCATTCGCGGGGACCACCCTCCCCCCACGGGGCCAGACAACCAGCAGTACGCCATCCATCGTGTACATATGATGTAGACTATATAGCTAACCCGGAAACCGCGATGTGCGTTTATTATTTTTTTTTTTCCTCTTTTCACAGGACTGCACTTTTTTCACCAGGAAGGAAATACTTAGGTGAGTAATATTATATAGATATTATTATTATTATTATTATTATTATTATACACGGCGGTATATAGTCACTGTGGCTCCTGCGCACATGTGTGCAAACAGGAGATGACGTGTATTATTATTTATTTGCGTTATACTTCGTTTTGCGTGTGTGTGTGTGTGTGTGTGTGTGTGGGTTTTTTTTTTATCACCACACGTGTTTGTTCAAAGTCGAAGAAGATTCACTAAAAATTGAACATTTGTGAGTTGTGTTTCTATGTAGGCAGTAGGCACTGATACAATATTGTAGCTGCAGTTACTTTTAAATATAGCAATATACTTAAACGCGGGATATAGTATTAATTAAAATCATCCAAGAAAGAAACGTTTTGTTTTTAAAACAATATGCGACTATTGTACAGCAGTAGGTTGACATTATTTTATTTGTATATCGTAAACCGTTCAGGTTAACATAAAACTAAAACCGAGAACACTATACGGTACTCCATATACGTATATATACACATACATACATTAATATAATATATTAGGGACATTATATAATATGTATAAATAATAAAATAATTACTGTCTTATAAATTATTTTAATTGGTTATTAAGTATTATTTGAATTGCTGCTGTAGACCAATGCTAAGAAAAGGCATGTAATCTACTAGATTCTTTTTGAAACTGTTATAAAACGACTGAACAAGTTTTTTTATAGCATGTTTACTGATATTACGAAAAGAAAAATAGTTTTCTTTTCAAATATAGTGTTATTGTAAGCAGGATTCGAAACCTGAATGATTTTTTAATGGTTTTCGTTATTTAATTTTTTTTTTTTTTAGTTCAAATAACCGGTTAAATGCGTTCATACATATTCCGATTAATTAAAACCGGTTATACATAGTTTTTTTAAAGGCTTTAGATAAATAGAGTACATATTATTTCTTACTTCAATTTTTTTTTATGTTTTTGTTTTGTGTTTAATATTTATATGTAAAAGTGCAGAGCTACAGTATGATGTATAATTTATTTTGTATCCGAACTCATTACTCTGCTGTACATTATAGTGAAATATACTAAACACATAGAATCACCTTAGTGGGATTCGCATTTGTTCGCCCTATAGTCACTATAAATTACCAAATAATTAAACTTGCACCCCATTTCCAGAAGTGAATATAGACAAAACTAATCAAATATAACAATTATATGCAAGGAAAAATTTGCGAACTTCTGAAACCATATAGAAATGTATGATGACGGGGTTATAGCCCCCAATATAATTGACCACATCCCTACACTGCTATTATTACACAATATCTGAGTATAAATGATAAATTGATGTTTTTCATTTTTTTTTTCTTTAGACTAGGTAGATTGCAGCCGGCTGCTATACCTAGTTCACTAGTGTATTCATAAGACATCATTTATCATTTAATTAGAACAGCGGATCCCAACCTTTTTGAGACTATTGCCCAAAAATGGGGTTAGGTATTAGCAAATACCTCCCTCCCCTCCAAAAAAAAAAAAAAAAAATCTGAGTCTAAAAAACAAAAGTAAAATATAAATTATATTATATTTATCCCTCGGATAATCGAGAGTACACTGTATACATATTATTTGAAGGTAATAAAATAATAATTATAATTATAATAATGTAGGTATAAAGCACATAAAATAAAAAATAAATTAGTCTAGTCTTACCCCTCACAAAATCCTGTTTTACTCCTTGGGAGGTAATTACCCCTAGATTCGGAACCGATGCATTAGAACAATTAAATAGCCTTGGTAGTACAACTAAGATGACTTTGGATTTTAAAAATAATATTTCTTATATCTATAATATGGTACAAAAATAATAATGATAAGAACGAAATAAAAGTTTTATTATAATTATATTCGACATTAAAATGTAAAAAGATAAATACAGAGAACATAACAAGTAAAAAAAAAAGTGGGCAAGTGGGTACCGCTCTTCTGTAAATTAAGTGTCGTGTGGGTCACTGTCATGGCTGTGTTAAATTTGAATTCAATGATATAAAAAACATTGTGATTTTGAGCAAAAACAGTTAGGTCAGCGCAGGTTAGGTAAGGTATAGGCCTACCGGGTTGTCTAACATTTGACTATTACAGCTACAACTACTGTACGGTTAATTAATTCGATTAAATTATATTTTCTTCTCGTGTTTGTTCTAATTTCCCATTATCATATAACAATAAAACAATGGTCAAACACTCGACCAGCCTATATTTTGAATGGCCCACCGAGATTTCCTCGGTAGCTCGCTTGCCCAACCCGGTATGGTCAGCCTATATTATCAAGTATATTTTATGATATTGTTCCTATTAAAGTAATTTATTTTACTATTAGTGATACACTAATACTGCAGTATGTTGAACTAATTTTTGTCCAAAACATCGCGTTTGAAAATGCTATTGTCCATATAAAATATAAATGTATACTTTAAAAGTTTAAAGTATACGCGAATGATGTTCTTAAATTACAAAAAAATAACTAAAACTATTATTCTTCGTTTGAACATTTAATTTTGTCCAAACTTGAACCTTAAATATCTATTAAAAAATTTAAAATTTAAAATGTCTATAAATAGTTTTAAACCAGTTAAAATGTTTTGAAAATTTATTCATGTTTAGAAAATACTAATATAAAAATTTAGTAAAAATTTAAAAATGTATGGCTGAATAGCCGTATTCATTTTTAAGTTGCTCCAAAAAAACAAAATCGATTTGGTCAAAAATTAATACCTATTGAGCGAAAATTCCCGTTTTTCCTAATTTTTTTCCAGACGTCTCCGAAAAGGACTGGACACTTTCAATTTTGACTTCTCAAATAAGTACCGAGTAAATCCGATTTGCTATCAAAAACCACTCTTAAAGTTGAAAATCAAAGTATTATTTCGACTACTTGCAGTGTATATATAAACACAAAAAAAAAAATACATCATTGTAAAATCAATTCATTCATCGATTCGCTCAGAATCTAAAAACCCCGTAAAAATAATTTATATGTAATACTATTTATGAGCATTTTAAATGTTGAGCCCTAGTATACGTGCTTATGTAATTGCCTCTGAACACGCAACATAATAAAAAGTATTATACATTTATATATATAAAAATGAATCCCTATTTCCCTTGGTCACGCCATCACGCGTGAACGGCTGGACCGATTTCGCTCAAATTTTTTTTTCAATTATTCGTAATTGCCAGGAGATGGTTTTTACGAAAGAAAATTTTAGAAAAACCCAACCCCAGAAGGTGTTCAAACAGGGATTTTGAGATTTAAGATGGAAATACTTGTTTATAAATGGTTGCTATACTACCAATCTCTGTTTATTTATAATGTTGTCAATGGTTACATATTTACTATATTTAATTATTATATTTAGTAAGAATATATTATCATATATTTATATATATATTTGTTTTTCATAACTAATTCTGATTTCACTCACTTACGCACTTCATTCCACAGGTGGATTACCTGATAATTTACTGCTAGCATATTGTCGGTGATCTAATGCAGTGGATTGCCTATCTAGATGATTTAAATGCATGTAAATCACTTCAGGTTAATCTTAACTTAATATTTGGCTCAGGCAACGCTTGGCGGGACAGCTAGTTTATTATAAAACTAATGAAAAATTAAAAAAATTGCAATTTAGTTAATAGTAAATCACAACAAGAGGTAAAGTTTGTGAGGATGTAGAGGGTAATCTCTGATCTACTGAATCGATTTTAAAAATTCTTTTACCAATAAAAAACCACATTATTTGTGAGTATCGTAGGCTATATATTAAATTATATTAATCCGATAAAGTTTTTAAATAATTAGTTATATATAAAATTCTTCAGTCACAGTATTTGTTATTGAACTCCTCCGAAACGGCTTGATCGATTTCCATGATTTTTTTTTTGTGTATATTTGGTAAGTCTGAAAATAGGTCATAGTCATAAGGATTTTCCAAAATTTGCGTTTTAAAGAGGTGCTCACACATAGATTTTGAAATTCACGATGGAAATTTAATATTATTTTTGTTTATTAATGATTACCATTGGTTACAACTTAAAGATTATAATAATAATAGTAAAAATAAATTATATAAATCACATGTCTATATATGAAAAAATGTCTGTCTGTCCTTTATGCATTTCCAAACCGTTCAACCAATTGCGATTAAATTTAGGACAGAGATAGATTAAACCTCTGGAAAGAAGATAGGCTAATTAAAAAAAGTAGAGGTCTAACCCCAGGAGTTGCTCACACGGGGATTTTGAGATTTATGATGGAAATATTTGTTTATAAATGGTTGCTATTGGTAACCATAGTCGTTATTGGTTTGTATAATCTCTGTGTATTTATAAGGTTGTCAATTGTTACATATTTTATAACTATTATAATTAGTAAGAATATATCATATACACATTTTTACAAATAAATTTATAGAAAAAAACGGTCGCTGAACGTTTGAACACATTGAATAAAAGGTATTTTATAATTTTACCTGGTAAGTCAAAGAACGTTTGGGTACACATCATACACGCACGATTTACAATTAATAGTGGTATGCTTAACTTTATTGCTCGATACTTTATCTCCAAAAGTCCAAACCAATTAATATCAATAATATTATTTTACGATTATTATCATAATACACGAGATTATAAATATATACGTAATACACGTAATGTTATCGATAATTTTAAATTTAGTGAATTTAGAATAAACAAAGACGAAAGCAATTTTTTTTGTAGCAATAATCTTAACTGTACCTAACATAATAGCGAAAATATCTCACAACTCAAAATTGTAATTTCCATTAATGGAGATCGCAATCATGAATCTCTTCAGGAAGAAACTGTTACAAAACAAAAAAATGTCAGTATTAAAAATGAAGGTAACAAGAGATTTAAATGCGAAACCAAACAAACTCATAAGACAAGAACTTCAGAATTGTAGAAAATCAGATAATGTCAATCATTCTGACGTACATTTATTTCGTAAAGTAGGTATGCATGAAGCTCGGAGAAAATTATTTCCTAAGGTTCCAAAGTCTTTAGTGAAAGCAAAAGTTATGTTACATAAAAGTAAAACTGATATTTTTTTTAAAGGTAAGCAATTTTGTTTTATGGAGTTTGCTGATAATATTCCTAGTTTTACTTCGTATTTGTATGACTAAAAATTTTAAAAATCTATACTTGATAATGATATGAGAAAATATTTATAATATCAATTATATCCACGTTTTGTCGGAAAAAAACAATAATATTTAATAATAAATAAGATAATTAGATAAATAAAAACAAGATTTCTGATAAAAAATAATTATTTTGTAATGACCTAATGATTTAATATAATACGTAATAAAACTATTTTTAAATAAGTCACAAAAATTTTTTTTCGAGAGACAATTAAAAGCTAACCTCCTCTTGTTGTCTCTTGGATAACGATAATAAGCTCTTACAAGTAAAAAATGTGTACCTATAAACTTTGGTACCCAAACATGATATTATTTTAAAAAATATGACGTACCCAAACGTTGTATTCATTTTTTGTGTCTGAAAAAAATGTGTACCAAAACGTGTGTTACCAAAAATTCTAGGTAAAAACATCGTTTTGTGTCCAAGCGTGTTACGGCCAAAAAAATAAATCTTTGGCACGGGCAACCATCGTAATGTTTTTCACGTACCTATCCAATTCTGATTTTACTCACTTACGCACCTCACGGACTGCCTACCTTATAATTTTTACTGCTCGCATATTGTCCGTGATCTAATGCAATGGATTACCACCTACCTAGGTGGTTTAGATGCATGTAAATCACTTCAGGTTAGTTTTAACATAATATTTGGCTCAGGCAACGCTGGGCGGGATAGCTAGTTATGATATATATATATATATATATATATATATATATGAAAATGACTGTTTATTGTTTACGAAAAATAAATGATAAAATGTCCTATTGCCATCATTCGCATATAGTATAGTCGCAAAAATCTTTACTATTTATAATAACGATTGATTATAAATCTGAATGTTATTGTTAATTATAAATTATAATGATCTTACGCATGAAAATGGGAATCAAATTCATAAAAATATTTATTTATTGAAGGAGTATTAATATCCTAAAATATTCAAAATGCATTTATAAAATATTTCCCAAACGCATTATTACAGCATACTAAAAATATCACATATAATTAATTTGCAATATTGTAAAATCATTCGCTCAACACACAATGTATAGATAACATCGTTGCTATCAATGACGCTCAAACGCGTTGTAATTTTAACAAGCTCGCCCAAATGCAAACCACCCTTTATTTTAATATAACGAAGCATTAATTAGCTCAGTCCTGCGTGCATAGATTTGGCGCCACTGAAGCATACGTATTATGTTAATTAATTATTTTTCACATACACGAGTGAAACGACTTCTGGGAGATTGGTATATAGCCATATTAATTACTATAGGACTATATAATTATACACACTTCGGAAACAACAATTCTTCATGTGGCGACCATGAGTTGCACTTATTGAAGTACCAACACAGAGTTCGAAAACGTTTCCAAAAAAAAACCGACGTTGATAAAAAATACAATACAAAACTTGTATGAATAATTATTAAGTATAACAATTTTTTGAAGCGCAGATTTTCCTTGATTGAATGGATGTACTGTCAAGACGATTGGGAGATATATTAGAAAAGAAAAAGTCACTCTGCTATTTATAGTACCTATATTATTACATAGGTTTCGAGTGTACCTCATCATTGGGTAGGTCACTGCAGTAATCAATACGTACAATTTGAATTCAATGATTGACCATTGCATATGGAAGCGATTTCGAAAAGAGACAGCAGTCATTTCAATTTTTAACAGGACGGGTAAAAATTTAGCTAGCCCATATAACTGAACCAAAAACAAACAGAAAGCGTAGCTTCCAAGCTAACTTCTACTTATATTTTTTATACTTATATTTTTTTGTTACAATTCGCGTTCCATCTTACATTAACGCGTATAAGACGGCAAAAATATCCTCATTTAATAGCAAAAAAAAAAAACGTGGAGGAGCTAAATAATTATGGTACCTACCTGAGTGGCGTAATTTTATGTTTTTCTAGAGATGTCGAACAATTTGAATCACAATATAAAATAGGACTTTTAAACCTTATTGGAAAATGGAACATTTTATTCTATTATAGAGCGTTTTTTCGAAATAGTGGATACATTTTAGTGATCATTTTGTTTTTAAAATTTCTAGATTATAGTATCCGCATCTATATCTATATTTAAGGTAAAAAACAATAAATATTAAATATTATTATTGTGACAAAAGTTTTCTAGTGCTTACACAATATTATATTTCTTCAAAATTAAAATAATTATAATCCTGTTATTTCACCAACAATCGGTCCAAGTATTGGAATGATTTGATACAATCAGACAGGGACAAATGCTCACCTTGCCTCTCCCGAACACCTCAAATGACGCCACTGGTTAGCCTTTGTTTCTAATGATATTTTATAATTTATTTAAATTATTATTAGGCGGTGATTTATTTATTTATTAATTATACGGTATGTTGAACTAATTTTTATCAAAAACATCGTACATACACGAGATTATTGTTATTAATTTATAAAATACACCGTTAATACCGATGCGCATATACCTATTTAACCATGTGCGTAACTAGGATTTGATAGTTACATGAGCCTGCAGAGTCCAAGGAAACCACAGTTCAAAATAAGCCACGGGGACAAAGCCCCATACACTCCCAATCTACCAATCATAAACGCAATTGGATTTAAGTCGTGGTCACAAGAAGTCCTGTAAAATCACCGTTAAAAATAAACCATAGAAAGCGTCCCCCCCCCCCCTTCGTCCTTAAAAAAAAATAAGGATATTAAGTAATCACTTTGCTGTAAAGTAAGAGTCGTAACTCGTCATTGAGTAAATCGCGCTGTAATGTATGTGTTAAATTTGAATTCAATGATAAGTCATTAAATACTTACCTGCGAAAAATGATTCTGAGCGGAGACTGTCGGACTATTGTCATATCAATATATTGCTATTCACTATTATAGTAATTTATTTTACTATTAGTAATAATACCGGCATTAACTATATAATTTAGGCAATAATATAAAACTAATCTAAAAGTTTTGTAAATGCCCATTAAGTTACTGCATTTTTTTGGTGCCATAGTCCACTTGATGTGTAATTATCCTCATGCATAAACTCGCACATGGCACTGGTGAGGATTCAAATGGGGTATGGGTGCTCGGGCACCTAATGTCGTTTAAACCGCTAATAAAATTAATTTGTATGGTAAATTAGGTACATCGTTTATGTTTTTTTTTAAAGTATAACCAATTTTTTTTTTTTTTTTGAGCATTTCTGTTAAAATTTTCCGGATCCGCGTCTGATATGGTACATCCACATTATTAATAAATATTATATACGTACATAATTGTTAGTTATTATACACATTGAACTCATGTCAGATTTTTTATGCAAGGATTTGGATTTTAACCAAGAAAGGATAAAAAGTAAAATGTATATAAGATAATTAGATAAATATGCTAAATCCCATCACTATAATCACGCTAATTAACGTAGACTTAGAATATATGTTAGTCATTAGGCTCCTTGGAGGATTTAATTTTTTTTCCTCTCTTATGCATTTATAATATTTGCCATCCTCTCGCTATTTTATTACTGTCGCATGTTAAATCTAAGAAGAATTGTATGATAAGTAATAACACACAGTTGATTTTTGAAAACAATTCCTCCATTAATTATTATTCAAAAAATAAAAAAATAATATTCCTTTTAAATAATGTAATAATTGTTAGATAATAATATACAATATACATACTAGTGAGGTCGTAAAATAAACAGTGTAGATACAGCGAAGAAGTTTGCGTCTCGATTCTGCTCTTTCTGTGGAGCAATTTGATGTCGGTGTCGATACAAATCTGTACAAGGTTCGTAAATAAAAACAAAGACAAGCAAAATGAATTACAAGCATTTTTTTTTTTAACCTACACGAAAATGACATGGCGCATGTCATTAATAATATAGTTATTGAATTCGCAGCACTGCATGTCGAGAATGCTTAGCACAATATAATATAGACTGTAGGTAGTAATAAACACGAGTACCTACCACAAGTATTGAAAAAGGCGGGCAAGTGGATATCGCTCTGCTGTACAGTAGATGGCAAGCGGGTAATGTAATGTGGTCACTGTAGTGGACGTGTTAAATTTGAATTGATATATTATCATTGCGTATGCCAAAAACGATTCCGAGAGGAGACCGTGTCTGCCAGCCTATAATAAGCAGGCATATTTCATGATATTGCTATAAAAGTAACATATTTTGCGAAAATAAGTATTGCGGTTGTTTGATTTCGTTTTTTTAAGAAAACATAACGTATTTACATTTATTATATTAATTAATATTGTATATTTTGTATGATATTTTAATTTAAATATTAACTTTTGAATCAATATCACCTTACCGTAGAACAATGCGTAAATAGGTTTATGGTATAAATATGATTAAAGGGAATAACTTACGCAATTATTCTAAATATTTTAAAAATGTCATTAAGTAAAGTACAATTTAGTTTGACATCTAATTTTCTCCATGTATTAAATTTTCAAGATTTTTGACCAAGTAAAATATTTTTTAACGATATTTTTAGAGAAATTAATTTAAAAAAATTGAATATCGAAATTGTCTATAATTAGTTCAAAGAGAGTAAAAGAAATTATACTGACTTTCCGGTACTTATTTTTTTATTATAGATAAAAAAAAACTTATGATAAATCTGTAGTAATTGTAGTATATTAACTATAAAAAGTAAATATTTATGAATTTTTAACTTCAAAATAATTTGCAAATTATTTTGTTTGTATTTATTGTTTGGTTTATTTAGAATACAATTGAAAAAAGGTGGTGTGTGGGAACATAATCCTTCAAAGGTTTGCTTAAAAATTGTGCTGCCCTCTGAATTTAAAATTAAATTCGCACTTATATCTGTGTTGTCAAACTGCACTTAACGACTTATAATGTATTTACGCAATTTAGAAAATGTTAAATAAATTGGTACCTGCAATGATACATTTTCAAAAAATGTAAGATGTCCTTTGCCGCGCACACTTCAATACTGTGCAGATTTTGTAAACTTGTAAGTTGTATAATTACGCACGCACTGAGAACACGTAGGTACGTTATGTAAAAGTAAAAAAAAAACAACACAATTTTGATTTTCTAATTAGGCTTAACGTTTTATTCGGTTCTGTTTTGTTTTTAAAGAGTCTACAAAAGGTACAGAGCGATTTGTCCCGAAGTGGTGCCTAAGAAAATGACCGGAGACGAACCGGTGAAAATCCGTGTGCCACAGGAACGAATCGAACAGTTGCCTGAACTTAAGGTACCCATATAATTAAAAATATATTTTGTTTTGATTAAATACGTACTTATAGTAATTATTTTTTTTCCGTAGTTAAACGCGTGTACACCTGTATATACTTGTAAATATTTTCTACACGGTGGAAAAAATACTAGATGTTTAACGTTATTTCCACACAGAGGTGTATTTAAGGAAGGGCGAGGGGATATACCCCCCTCTCCCGATCCTTTGATATTTGATAAAATAGTATTCTCATCTATCACTGCAGTACTTAAGAATATAGTGAAAATTTAGTATTTTGTGTTTAAAAAAATGTCTATCCTTCCAGGACAAAATTCCTAATCATGCCACTGTATTTCACGTTGTATATTTTAAGTTATATCACTGCTATCCGTTACCTATCCTGCTAAACCCTTCATAGATTAGCTGATTTAACTTATACGATGTTAGGTGCACAGATGCATCTTCGTAATGACGTTTTCGTTGCGTTGTCAACTCATCAATCAAAGACCATCAAATTATCATAATAAATAATTTACAAAAATATTTTTCTATGTACCTACAACACATTTATGCATGCTAAATTTAAATATTTAGTTTTAGAGCCTATTACTTTATATCGTAATCATAGTTTTTAATATATTTAAAAGCACTTTATTTTTAATTTGCAAGCCATTAATGATATAAAATATAGAGTGTAAAATTCCTAGCCCTAACTAATCAGTGCCGTAATGCCTGTACTTTATCCAGATCAAATTTTATCTATACCTATTCATTTTTATGGGTATTTTATATCGTTTTCTCTACGGTGGACACTCGGCTCCTGCATAGTCACGTCCATCTCCTCATCGTGATTAGGTAACTACCTATACATAACTACATAACTGTCGAAAATATTATTTTTATTAAAAAGCCACAATACGTTTTGTAACTCAACATAGTGGATTAAAGTATTATATGTATAATGTATATGCTTCAAAACGTAAATAACTCACAAGTACAAAAATTATAAAATTTGTTTTTGTTTGTCTGTAAAATACTATAGAGTTTAGACCAGGGACAATGAACCTTTTTCAGGTCACGTGCCAACATTTTGTAATTATAAGTTTTAAAAAAATTCACTTTCCAGTAATAGGTTTGTTCATAGGGTATTACTTAACTATAATTCTTTTTTTTTTTTTGAAGAGACGGGGTCTTAAAGTTCACTGAAATCATTTTAATATCAGTTGTGTATTTTGTTAGTCTTAAATGTTTTAATAAAACATAACAGCATTAGCTTTAAAAAACAATGCGTTATTCTTCTGTTTTGATTTGAAATAATTCATTGTGTAAAATAAACTTTCACATATATTATATATATTGATACGAATATTGAGTTTATTTAGAATAAGCTACGAGTCTCTTTTTTTTTAAATACAAAATGTTATGTCTGGAAACAGTGAGTTCTAAAGTTTTATAACTGATGAGTTTATTTTTGAGAAATAATAAATAGTTTTGTTTTCTATATTTTTTTTTAAGCTAAATGATCAAAAAAATATTTTACATGCCGTGAAAATGTGACTAACGTTCCATAGGTTCGTCTGGTAAAGATATTGCCCCGCCTCCTCACAATTGGACGCCGTGTTGGTATACGAGTCATGTACTATTTGTGCTACACAATCGGTTTCTTGTTGCAGGAAAACCCTTTTAAAGAACGCATATGCCAGGTATTCTCGAAAGAAGGTAATGGGTCATTAAGCTTTGAAGATTTTTTAGACTTGTTGTCGGTGTTCAGCGAACAGGCTCCTAGGCAAATCAAAGTGTACTACGCCTTTAAGATTTATGGTAAGTTGGCGACTAATATTATACTTTGGATAATGGTAATCGGCATATTATTAATATTATTTTATTATTTTGGCATTTTATTTATTAATCGGCATACTATATATAGTTAACAGGCTTCACTAAGATAGGTACTTTTTTTTTTAAAATTGTTGACAAATACACATATAGTAGGTATATAGTTATGTTTTAAATACAAGACAAGTATTAGAAGTTAGAGCAAGGGTCCAACCTTTTGGGAAGACCGGGCCACATTAAATAAGTTGTCGTGGTCCACAAACATTTTTATAATAATAAATTTTATTTTTTCGCCATCGCTATCGTTGTAATAACGATAACTCGTTCACGTACTATTTAATCAATATAAGGCGTGGATACCGTGTATTGATAGATTTTATTTTTAACAATTTTCTTTCTTGTAATATACATAAGCAATTGATGGTTTTGAAATTTACGAAAGGGCCACATAAAAACCTATCACGGGCCGCATGTGGCCCGCGGGTTGTACATCTGTTTAGTTAAGAGGATCTACGTCAGGTGATGGTGGTGGAATATAAATTGATATATCACGCGAATGTTCAGTATAGGTACACTATTCTGATCATCTAAACATTCAATGTTAATATTATATAAAAATCTATTTGTTCAGCAATATCCGATATTTATACATCAACATCTTCGAAAAGCATTAACGAAGATTGAAGAAGAATGAAATTAAAATTATATGTTATCGTTTAAAAAAAAAGAAAAACCTAAAAATTCACTAGGGAAATAAAAAATGATTAGTTTTGTAAATATGTTACAAATCCTAGAAATTGCACAGGCACGTTACCCTAGCATTGCCATTGAATTATGAATGCCATTCCCGCCTATACATTTCAACATTTGGTCCATTGACGCGCTACCGTAAGTCTTTTTGGACCATTACCAATAATTAAATTCCATTATATCTAACATGTGCCTACTTGATTCCAATTGGTAAACGATTCAAATACTTCCGTATCACAAAATGTTATTTTTAACGGTGCTTGTTGGTTGTAGATTTCGACGACGACCATCACATCGGGCCGGCCGACCTTGAGCAAGTGCTGAAGCTGTTGACGCGCAGCCAATTGTCGGCCGAGGAGATCGTTCAGGTGTGCGAAAAAGTCATTGAAGAAGCAGACGTGGACGGCGACGGCAAATTGTCTTTCATGGAGTTCGAACACGTTATACTTAGAGCACCCGATTTTTTGGGCACTTTTCACATTAGAGTGTAGGCAAACGCCGCACACAAAAATAACAAAATAAAAATCACTTAAAACTTGAAATGTTTAGGTTTATTATTTTTAATTTTATTAGTCTAAAAATAGTATATACAATAAGAAAACTAAGATAAATTCAATTGAGCTTTGAGACATATAATATATTGGTGAACTAAAATATAATTACATTTTGGGACATGCGCTCAAGACTTAATAAATGTTTTTAAACGTTTATAATATTGTTTTATAGTAGATAATTGATACACTCGTTCAAATGTATAAATTTAATATAGGTAGCCTAAATACTTTTTGACACAATAATTTCTCGACCTGTAGTTTAGTGTTGTAGAATGAAAGGGGACAAACAACACAGAGGTATGATAAATTCTCTTAATAAAAATGTCCTTCATTTGCAAATTACATTAAATACAAATACAGGGACTGGATATGAACAGTTTAAGAAACACAAATGTATTAACTAATCAGTATTACATTAATGGAAAAAAAATTGTCAACAACAAGATTTTATCGCTTGTTAACATTTTTTGAGTACAATAAATCAATTAATACTAAAATGTTTTTGTTTTTTTCTAGTCTAACCAAATAACTAATTACTAATTATTTTATTAAAACAATCAGTCAATTATGTGATCTGGACAATGTAACAAAGACATTCAAAATTAAATTTTGAAAAAAAAATAATTGTAAAGTCAATTATTTGTAGCATGCACATAGGATGTTTCAATAGTACAAGTGTTGATTAATATTAACTAAATAATATAAAATTAGGACTACAGAGTATAGGTTTTAGTTTCAAAACATTTCATGTTATTTTAGTTCATTTGACACCTTACCCACTCCTCCTAATTATTGTATTTAAATACATAATTTATTAATGTAAGCTTAGTTTAATGTGTTATATGCCCTTAATATATTGTCACTTAAAGTTAAAATAGTTAGCTGGAAGTAAAAATGTTTTGTTAATATTAAATTGTAATACAACTTCGAGTAATATGGGTTATCATTATAAATGTTACAGACTAGATTTTTCAATACTTTAATCAAGATGGAAAAAAAAAAATTATTATACAATTAATTTAAATTTATAATTATACAAGTTAATAATAATAATAATAATAATAGTTTTAAAAAGTATTATTTATATAATATTTAAATTTATTTAACTTAATAAATAATAGTTTGACACTATTAACTACTTACATCAAACCCAATACTGATTTCTTCTAAGCATTGGATTATTTTGTTCTGTACCATCAACACTGCTACTGTATTCTTCATCAGCAGCACCATATGGATACCTCATATTAAAATCAGTCTCTGGTTCAATGTGTTCTGGTGGACCCAAAGCTATTACTTTACATCCATGATTTTCATTCTTCTCCATCCTAGGAGATGTGGTCATCAAATCATCAGGTGGGCAAGGTAATGGCATAGGATTCATTTTATCCAACTCTTCTGCACGCTTCTTAGATCGACACCGTATAAGAACTACAATGACAAGAGATGCTACCACTACGGACATAATGAACCCAACGCATAACAAATAGTCATCACTCATATTTGGCCTGGCTATTTCTACAATATCTGATTTTTTGATAACAGAAGTCGAGGGGTACTTAAATGTGGTAGTAGGTAAATGAGGTGTTGTAGTGGAAGGAGGTTCAGCTACAGATACATGAAATCGCAATTCACCAATTGCTGGTTGCACACCATTTGCTGTTAATAAAAATGGAAAACTATCTTCGACTGGTTCCAGTACTTTCTTTGCCACAAAATACACTATTCCACTTGCTATTTCTCCGTGTGAAAATTTAGTAACATCGACTTCACGAATTACTTGTTTGTCTCCAGATCTTCTAACAATTTTTTTCAATTTTCCAAACTTTGGTTTTCTTAAAATCTTGTACTTTGGATCAGAACTTGTAGTTTTAGCTAACATTTCAGCGTTCAAAACTTGGACACCAAGTTGCGATTTCAATCCTGTTAAAGGATAAAATGCCCCGGTTTTCACCAAAGGTTCAACACTGACATTTAACCACAAATCCCTAATTATAGGAGATTGTTCACAATGCATTTGAGCAGACAATCGTAATGCATCTGCTGCAGAAGTCAAGTCAGTCTGTCTATAAATGACTCTACCATCTTTTAAATCTTTGTGAGAAAATAATTTTGATTTTGTGCCATTTACATAGACAACACCATGCCTAGGATTCATTGAGATATTGTAAGCAACTGAATCTTTGTCTCCATTTGTCTCAACTTGGAATAGCTTTTCATTCACTATAGTTTCATATGTTCCTTGAAGTAATGGCAAAGGTAATGATACAGTAACATTCAGAGTAACAGGTATAACATATATTTGGAAGACCTTATAGACTGGATTAAACTGACCATCCCACACACGAAAATAAAATGTAGTAGGTTTCAACTGACCATCGTGTTTATAAACTACTTCACCAGCATCAATATCAGCTTGAGTAAATCTAACAGAGTTTTTAATACCAGCCAAACAGATGGTACCATAGGCGGGTCCAGTTACAATATCATAAACAATTTGTTCAGGTGGTGTATCTGGATCTTCAGTTAATAGTTCTGATCTAGTCAATGTTACAGATTGTCCTTGAACAAGTCTCAAATTTGGATATGATTGAGTTAAAAAAAATGGTTGATCGTTTACAGGTGTGATGCTTACTGGAATGGTGACATTACACAAAGGAACAGCAGTAGGATCAATGTCCAAATAAACAGAAAATTCTAAACTATCAGACAAGGTATCTGAATGATCATGTACATATCTAACTTGATTACGCCGCATATGACCTTGCGAAAATGTCCGTCGATCGCAATCGTCATCAAGACACACGTGACCATGCTTAGGTTCATTTGTGAGTTCAATTTTGATTGTTGGCGATCTAATGCCAATGCTATTTACTAAAAATGTTAAAATGGCAGTAGTATTTAAGTCAATAATTGTTGATTCCCCTTCTTTAACTACAAGTTCTTTAGTTTTATCGCCAATTAAAAGTTCTTCAAGACCACCAGATGATACAGTAATTTCTAGATTGAAAGTCTAAAAAATATAATAATAATATTGCATGAATTTTATTATTTATAAAATATGGGCGGTTGTTTTGACTTACTTGATTAGTAATTGGAATTGCATATTCACATATTGCATCAAACGTAAAAACATCATTGGTAGTGTTACTGGAAAAATATTTTGATATATGATGATACCATACAGCTGATTCATTTATGTTTTTTTGTGTAAAATTTGTAACAGCCATTTGATTTGAATCTTCGTATGAAGCACTCTTAGACAAAATGCCATATTTTGGTGCATTTCTCACAACGTAAGTAACCTGATAATTTGGATCATCACACTGAGCCATTAAATGGTCAATAGTCAATTGACGTCCAAGCATTGGAAAAACTCGTAGTGGATTATTGACTAAAAGTTTTACTGATGCTTGTTCTGTCGTTATATGAAATTGTGTAACTCCCGTAGAATGTAAACCGTCATGGGCTGACAGTTCCAATTCACCATCGCAATATTCTCCAGAATGTTGAAAAAAAACAATACCTTGATCAATTTGTGCTTGAGTAAATTTCTCAATACGTTGCAATTCTAAAATCACATGACCACATCTAGATGATGACACTACAAAGGTCAAATTGGAAACATCTGTATCTTTGTCTTCAACAGCTAAAATAACACAATTGTTTTTTTAGTAAAAAAATTATTTTAAATAATATTTATGTTTACTTACTTAAGTTATCTGAAGTTATGAGACCAATTCCACCTTTCCAAACTTTAATACCAGTATTCCTTATAACTAGTGGCCTTTGATTGTTCACTGGATTTATTTTAACTTCAATATCAACCGGAGCACTTTCTTTTTCATCAGACACTCCTACCTTAACTGAAAAACTATCGTCAGTGCTCTCAGACCCATCATGAACATACTGAAATATAAAATATACAACAAATAAAACTAGTTAATACAGGCTTTGGAGGGTTAAAATTCTAACCAACCATTATTTGTGATCTTGCTAGTTGTTTGGGACTCCAATAATCTATAGTTGGATCAAAAGTATCAGCAGTAGTTCGCACAATACGCCCATGGTTTGGAGCACTAACCAATGAATATCTTGATACTCTGTCAGTGTAATATGAACTCATAACTGGAAATGTATCGGCGCTCAAAGTCACATTTCCTCCCTCAATAACATTAAGCTGAGAGCTTGTTAAATAAACATTTTTTGGCACAATCACAAAACTTATCTGTAAAAAATTATTTTTATTTATATTATGAAGCAACCATTAAGGATAATATTACTCACAACAAGACCATATAATGAAACGACTCCATTTGTAATATCCACGACCAATCGATCAGTACTTTGATTCATTGTCGATTGAACATAGTAAAGGTGGCCACTATTTATAAGACTTTGATTGAAAGTAGTTAAATGGTTATTTTCTGGGCTCCCAGTGTCTTCTTCGTTGGATTCTTTTTCTAAATAACCATAACGTGGAGGTTCTTTTACTAGGTACATAATATCTGAAGGTGGTACCATATCTTGTTTTACCTATAATTAATTATAATTTTAAATTTTAAACATAGAAAAAAATATTAGTTTTGTTAGTAAAATTATATTTTTTTTACTTCGAGGTATTGTCTGGTAACTGCAATGGTAGTAGATTCGTCAACTATTATTGGAGAGTTTTTAGTGACTTCAAGTGGTTCCCAATAGTGTTGTGGTAAAAGCCTTATGTCAAATTCTAATTCTCTAGATACAGTACTACCAGCAGATACACGGATGGTTACTCTATCTCGAACGCTTTCCACATCACCATTATGCCGGTAACGTACATGACCCGCTTCAAGTTCAGCTTGACTAAATATTGTAGTTTTTAAAGGCTCAAGATTTGTACCAAGCTCAATTTCTCCTTGGTCAGGACCGTTTATTACTTGATAGCTAAAATAAAACAGTATGAAGAAAATACAAAAACAAATAGAAAATATATATTTTACACTTACTTAATTTTATCTGAATGTATGTTTAAATTTGTATCAGCATAAATGTGATTAGTTGTGATAGTAGCAGCTCCTCCTTGTCGTAACATTAATTGAGAATTATTTAATACTTTTACAAATGGTGGAGAGGATTCAACTTGAAGTTTGAGATCAATAGAATGTTTTCCATCAAATACGCCGAGTTCCACAACACTATTTCGATTTAGTTTAGTATCAGCTGAAAACTCATCACGATAAATCAATTTTCCGTTGTTTACTTCTTCCTGAAAATAGTATAGGTACATACAATATTTAGAACAACATAATTAAAAATAAATATTGTTGATAAGCCAAAGAATACATACTTGAGTAAATTTCATAACTGTTGTAAATGGATCATTTACAGTGTTCAAGATGATTCCATTTGAAATTGAATTTATAGTAAAAATCAGTGATGCTACTGGTGTATCAACATCTTTGTCTTGACATTGTAAATTGTGATTAGTTATAGTTCGATCACTACCTGTGACTACACGTAGATTTTCCTCAGTCATGCAACTTGGTGGATTATCATTGATGAGTTGCACAGATATATTAACTTGGCCAACATACTAAACACACACAGACATATATGCTTAAATTATTCACAAAATCTCTAAGTATGTTAATTAAAAAAAAACTAACTTGAAAGTTGGCATTTTTTGAAGTAGCTAAAAATTTGAAATGGTCATGATTATTTTCAGATCCATCGTGTGAATAAGATAGTGTACTATCATATAAGTCATCTTCAGTAAACACTGTTACATTCTTAACTGTACTGTTGTTAATCAGTAAATGCAAATAACCATGCTCTGGACCAGACAAAATTTCGTAACGTAATTGATTCACACCAACACATTTAATTGAAATGTGTTTATCAGTTAATGGAGATGAACTACCTTCTATAACCTGAAATAAATTAGAATTGTTGCAATGCAACAATAAAAATAATAAATACATACATTATTAATCTTATATTGTGTCCAAATAACGGATGTTTTATGAAAAATGGATACATTTTCTCATTTTTTTTATAGGAAAACCTCTAAATACAAAATATTCTCATAATAGAAACTTTTGTGGTATTTTAATTTAACACATTTTCACGTAAATTTAGAATATTTATGAATTGCATAAATAAAAGTTCACACTATCAACTATTAAGTAAAATAAACCATGATTGCAGTTTATCTTATCTTGAATGTTAAATTGTTAAAATGTTATAGCAATATGAGAAATATTTTTATGGTTATGACAAGTTAACATACTCTTTATAAAACTTGGGTTAAAAATAGAGACGATAACCGAAAATGGATAGAGCTACAGAAAATAAACATCTATCGTAAATAACAAAGTACTGAACTGGTTTTCAAAATGTTAAGAAAGAAATTTAACTCTCACAGACACTAAATAATGCACACATTTTGATGCTGTTTAGAGGTTTCGGTGTAGTATAATTTTAATTCTCAAATAACTATACATTTTATATTTAATATTTATTAAAATCTTAGTATAAATTTACTAAGATTTATATTACACAATTTAAATATAAGTTATATACTGAATGGAAAGATCAATTGTAAATGTATTGGTTGTTTTTTCAAATTTAAATAAACATTAAACCTTTATAATTAATATAAAAAATATTAACAATCTATTAGTATAAACAACACATCTTAAATGTTACTAATTTATTAACTATATATTTTGCTTAAAAACCTGAACCCTATAAATATTAACTTTATAAAAATAATTTAACTAAATAATTACTTCTAAAGGATGAATAAAAGCAGAAACTGCTTGAACCAATAATGAACTTGGTGAATATTCAAAATTCAACAACTTGGACACTATTGGTTGACAGCGGGGAGCACTTATTTTCACATCAAACAAATCTGTTGCAGGAGAATATGTGTCATGGTGTAGTTTTAATGTCAAAAGTCCAGAGTCTACATCATTTTGAGTCCAAGTTTCACCATCCACCAAGGGTTTATTCCTAAAAATACTTTATAATAGAAAAAAAAGTTTTAACAATAAATATAGACAAACCTTAAGTATAATGAAGCGGTGTGTGAAGTTTTAGTTAATTCAAAAATTATGGAGCTTGGATGTAAAAGTATTGGATGGGTTTGTACTTTAATAGAATCACTTTTTACTGCAGTTTCACTAGATGCATGCCATTTCAAAGGACCAAAGACATCAACAGACAAATGCACTTCAACAAAATTAAATTCAAACTTATATGTATCACCTAATTTTACTTGGTTAGCCCATATTTCAAACTAAAAATAAAAAATAAAACAATTATTAAATAATATTTATATTTATAAGTATGAAATACCAAAACTTAGTATATCAATTTACTTTAAAGAAATCTTTAATTGGAGAACCTTCACTATTATGCACATAACTGACAAGTTTTTTATCTAATTGATGATTATTAAATACAGTAATTTTATCTTGTGCTTGTTCCCCGTCAATTAGTTTTAATGCTCCAAATTTTGGATGTTTTACAACCTAGAAAAAAAATATATATTATATTATAAAAATGTATACAAATAGTTACTACATTTTTTAAATTCTTACTTTGAATGTCAACTCAAGTGTTGGATCATCAGCATTAGTTGTAAACGTTAAATTAGTAGGACTAATTATAACAGATGATTTATAAGCTAAAATAGCACCTGTATTTTGAACATGAGTCAATGATAAACTGTAAACATTAACAGGTATCAATGTGATGGCACTTTCTTTTTCGCCATCAGATACCTAAAAATACATTAAATATAAACAATGATTAAAATTAATAAGTCAATTAAGTAGTTTAATAAACTTGTTTGTTTTAAATTAAAATTTATCCAATACTTACTTTTACGGTAAATGTAAAATGACCAGTTTCATTTGAAGTGTGTCTATAGCCAATAAATCCATTGTTCATCTGAGCAACTGTAAATGTTTCAAGAGGTACATTTGGATTGTCAGTTGTATCTAAATAACCACCACTAATATTCATTACAGATACAACGAGTCTTTCTGGGCTAGAATCTCGGTCAATTACTACTATTTTATCTTTATCCAGCATTTTCCATGTACCCTAGAAATAATTAACAGCTTAACAAACAAAACATTAACGATACATTAAAATTACTTACAAATTCAACAACAAAAAAATGCAAAGTGAAAAAATCAGTAGCTACTGCATGCAACTCACAAAGACACTAAGTATAAACTAAAAAAAAAAACTCAACAAAATTAGACAAACAACATAAGTAAGCATTAACCATGTTTGTCAATAAAAAAAATAACTATTTTACCTGTGCCAGAATTAAATTGTAATCAGATGGTATACGAATAGTTGGTGTATCGTTTTCAGGAGTTATATTAACAGGTAATATAAATCTTTGTCGTTCTTGTAAATAATCTGGTAGTAATAAACCTTCATTAGACGTAAACTCAAGATCAAGTGTTATAAAATCTTGAGTACTTTCAGATCCATCATGAACATAAAAAACCTATAACAGATTTAAAAAAAAATAATGTATAATCATTTTGTTATAATAATAATAATTACTGTAGTCTTGATAACATACACGATAAAGTCTATCTGATTTTCTGGTAACCAAGGTAACTTATAAATACATGTTTTAATTAAATTAATAATACATTACCAATACTATCCTTACCTCATTTTTTAAAATATTGAGCATATTAAATGTAGAGATTGAAATCCCAGTAGATGGTTTAGAAGACTCGATATTCAACTTTCCATGTTTAGCATAAGGTTGGACAATATGAAACTGTACACCTGCTTCTCGAACCCCATAATGGTTATAATCTAGTATCAAACTAATAACTGATGTAGTTAGAGTTGCTGTAGATCCTTCAACTACGATCAAATTGTTTACAGTTAATACTTCAATAGAAATTGGTAATGGAACTTTTAACATCGCCTGTTAACAATAATTAATTTTATTATTTTTACTATAAAAATTAAACTATTCAGAGTATACATTATGTGTTTGAACAAATTCTGGACGAACACATTGTGGGTCATTATGATTCTCGCATCCACTGCATTTAAAGGAATTTATTCCAACTTGTGAACATCCAATGTCAGGTGAATGGACACAAGGTTTCTCTGTACACGCATATGACCAAACGCAACGAGATATGAGTTTGGAGGTATCTAATGCATCTGGTAAACCAAGTGCACGTCCATCGTTTGAAATTCCACGAATACAACCTTTAAAACTATTACCCGCTGAAAGCATGCCAGAAGCTAATGCTCCACTTCTCATATTTACTTCTAGACCACCAACATATAACTAAAATATGTAATATAGAAAATATATTAAGTATAATTAAAAGTCATATTATTTTTACTTTTACTTACAATAGTTGAAAGGTCTAAATGTTTTGAAGGCAGAGCAGAGTTATTTAACGCCAAACGATACCTATGTTTTGGTGCATCAATAGTAACATCAAGTCCACCAGTTTCCATAGCTACATTTACGGAATGCCAGACTCCATCGTTGATAGCAACATCAGAATATAGTTCGGTGACACCAGAACCCCAGTTTTGAGCAACACGTATTTTACCACCAACAAGTTCTACACCGACAAAATCCACATTCCCACTATGTCTACTTAACGTTGAGCTTTTTTTAGAATTATAAAGTATTAATCCAATTTCAGATATTGTTTTTATGGAAAACTGCCACCTTATAAACAGAAACTTTTCATAAGTACCTATTGTACCTATTACTAGTACTCATATATGCTTACTTGACATTAGTTCTTGATGTCAATATACTGGGTATAGCCATATAAGCACCATCTTCTAAGAATGATATACTTGATTCTCTTGGTGCATCAAATTCATTTACACAACCCCAAGATATTGAATGAGCATCGGCTCTACCACTCCGCCATCGTGCTCTACTTAAAACATCTTGTACTGCATTATAACGAACATCTCGTAGACAACCACGTAAACCATTTGTATGGCCTAAGAATAATTCTGAAAAATCTCCTTGACCGCCAATGTACAGACCACCATACATATTGAGTTCGTAGAATCCAATAGGCAGTTTTTCTCTAAACAATATAAAAAAATGTATAACCTGATTGTTAGATAACCCATAAACTTTGGAGCACTATTTACCTGACTATGTGTATTTTATCAACTGCTAAATTCAAATCTCCTTCTTTTCGTGATATGTTTACTAGATGCCAATTGAGATCATCGAGCCGAAGTCCTCTCGGTGATGATATCTCTGACTCACCAGCTCCGAGATTAATCTTTACCTTTAGCTTACCAGCTTCTAACAGGACAAAACAGTAATCGGTTTTGCCAGCAGCCAAAAACAGGAATGCATCCAAATGTTTCGTACGAAAAGCAAAACTGATTTCCGTCGTGCTTTTGGCATCTTGATATGGTACGTTGACATAACTAGATCCATAAAACGATGCTGCAATGAAATATAAACCGTTACTTGATGTATACTAGCCAACGTTGAACACACTATAGACAATCATTTACCTATCTCCGACGAACAAAACTGTACGACACAGAGGCCAATCAATAAGTTACTGCATTTTATTATCGAAAACATTTTAATGGAATCATTAAAAAAGCACTTTTAACAACATTATTGGAGAGTAAGAGTCCTGCACTCCTGTTGACGGGAAACAATCGGTACAGATAGCAGATGGCACAAGTTAAAAATATACCTAGAAGTCTAGAACGCCCATAACACTCACCCCTCGTTACTCATTCACTTTCTGTTAAAATAATTACTAATTTGTCTAAATTTAGCCCCCTTTCTCTAATCACTCATCAGTCCTCTTTCAGATCTCCCAAAACGTGATAACAGCATTTCGATTTTCGTGACATCAGTTGTACCAACGTTGAAACCCAAAATCCCACCCAAAAGGTCTGTACAACCCACAGATGTATTATAAAGATGTATGTTCACAACACGATAATTAAAGGATTGAAATAAAACCGATTACAAATAATAAAAATAAATTAGACGACAAGAATCTTTTAATAATTGTGGTTTGAAATGAACTACCACCAATAATTGCAAGATATTTTCATAAATGGCCAATTTATGAAAATAAAATTATAAATTCAGGTACACAAAATTTACCTTAATTTGAGTTAATAACAGGTTTCCAATATTATTATAATAATTATTATTACATTGGCCACCTAATTAAGAATTTAAATTCATACTATTATACGAAAGGTAACTGTGAAGAAAAAATATGAGTTATCAATTAATTATATTTTACGATAATATTACTTATTTTATGACTGTATGTAAAAATTAAAATAATGAACTATGTCTGCTAATTATTTTGTAGGCATTTATCCCAAAAATAAATAACGCGTTTGTGTCATTAGATTACCAATTTAAGTGTGTAAAAAATATGAGATATCATTAAAAGATAATTAAAAAAATATATTTATTTGGCTTTAGTAAATTAAAATTATTAAAAATTATTTTAATTAAAAATATTAATGCATTTACTAAACTTTAGAGGATGAAAGTTAAAAAGCTAGCCAACAGAAATTAATAATTTGACTATCAAAATGTTTAGAAAAAATAGCTTTACCAGAATTCGTCAAAAAAATATAGTTGTTATCATTTAAAAAAAAATTAAGTTTATTTTGTTGTTGCACAACCGCGTGCTTAAAAAACTTGAAATTGGAATAAAAAAAAAAATTGTCAGTTAAAATTAAAAAAACACGTCTCTTTTCGTTTTTTTGAAATTTTATTATATCGATCCATAATCGTTAGAAAAACCTGTGTACAGGAACAACATAAGATACACTACACTATACAAATTATTATTTTATATTTCTATATATAAAAATTAATCCCAATTTCCCTTGGTCACGCCAATCACGCATGAACGGCTGGACCGATTTAGCTCAAATTTTTTTTTATTTGTTCGTAATTGCCAGGATATGGTTTTTACGAAAGAAAATTTTCGAAAAACCCAACCCCGGGAGATAATTTACTGCTTGCATATTGTCGATGATCTAATGCAGTGGATTGCTTACCTAGGTGGTTTAAATGCATGTAAATCACTTCAGGTTAATCTCAACTCAATATTTGGCTCAGGCAACGCTGGGCGGGACAGCTAATTCATAATAAAATTAATATACAATAAATATTATATTAATTATCCGTTGCAATTTCTAATTTCAAAGTGATCAATGTTTTATTTTATGTTTGGATACTATGATTTGTGGCGAACTTGTCAACATTGGATAATGTAAGTACTTACCGTTTCGGTAGAGTAAATTAAAATATCAAATAATGGTACTTATTGAGGTTGATGCTGCACTAGTTTTGAAAAGTATTCCATCGAGTTGTATTCCTGTAAACTTTTCTTAGCGCTCTGCAACTGTAGCCTGTATAGATATTTAGGTACTTACAAATAAGTATTTATGTACAACCTAATATAGTTCAGGTAATTTTACTGTCAGAGATGATTCGTATAATACCTACTATTAAACAACATATACAAGTCCATAGTTATTACTTATTATTAGAGCGAGGATTTGTATGCATTTGCATATTTATTCTGGTTGATTGTATGATATGCTAAGTGAGCACAAAATTTGTTTCGTGACATAACGATTTAAAAAATGAAACTTTGTTAGTGTGTATTTTTGCATATTTCGTCATTTTTCTATTTTAAGGGCTTATTTTACAATTTTAATTGCATATTTCATCTTTTAGTGCATATAACGATGTTTTTTTTTGTTTTTTTTTTTGGAAATTTTTTAAATTTATACTATTTTTAATTATAATATAAGAAAAAAAAAATATTATATTTTTATAGTTTCGATTGTTTGGATTAATATCAAAATATCATAAATTAATAGGACACTTGTAGACAACATGGTTTATTTATAATCGGGGAAATAAAATATGTATAGGTACCAAGATAAGAAAATATCGATTACGACTATGATTGACCATTGACATTATTTCACTATTTCAGTTGCGTTAAAATATTTACAGTGCGTTCGTGTGTTTCGTGTTATAATTCGCGTTTTAATTAATTAATTTTTTTCAAAATGCCGAAAGACAAATTGTCGTTATCGAGTTGTCTTCGTAATTATGTGCGTGAATTCGGGAAAAATATTTTTTCAACCGACGGTCAAATCATACTGTGTAAATTTTGTGAAGTAAGAGTTTCCCACAATAAACGATATTCAATTACACAACATATGAAAACAGAAAAACATTTAAAATCTGTGAAATTATGTCAGAATAAACAACACAATTTTCAAAGTTTATTCACTAATACTACAACACCGAATAAAGATTCATTTTCTGCAGATTTATGCAAAGTATTGGTTTTGGTAAATATTCCGCTAAAAAAACTTAATAATATACATTTCAAATCATTTTTGGAAAAATATACAACTCACGTTATACCAGATGAATCGACGATTCGTAAGAATTACTTACACGATTGCTATATTAATACAATGGATAAAATTCGTAATAAAATCGAAGGGAAAAAAGTGTGGTTATCTATCGACGAAACTACGTACATATGTTGAAGGGCGATATGTCGCTAATGTCATCATCGGAACTTTAGAAATTGATGGTCCAGGTACAACGATGTTATTAAATTCCGAAGTTTTGGAAAAGGCAAATTACTCCACTATTTCAAAACTATTTGATAAATCTTTAAATTTACTATGGCCTGAAGGTATACAACATGACTAGGTTCTTTTATTTTTAAGTGATGCTGCTCCGTACATGGTAAAAGCAGCAGGTGCAATTAAGGCATTTTACTCTAAAACACTCCACGTTACTTGCTTAGCTCATGGTTTTACATCTTACTGCTGAAGAAGTGAGAAAATGTTTTTTAAATGTGGATAAACTTATTTCAAACATAAAAAAAGTTTTTCTAAAATCACCATATCGCATTGCTTATTTTAAAAATGAAGCACCTGAACTGCCTTTACCTCCAGAACAGATCCTCACTCGTTGGGGGACATGGATCAACGCTGCTATATATTATTGTGAAAATATAAAACAAATTCGAAGTATTGTTAACCAGTTAAACCCAGATGATGCAATTTCTATACAAATGGCTCAAGACATTTTAGGGGACAAATCGTTGGATGCGAACTTAACATATATAAAATCTAATTTTGGATTTTTACCGGAAACAATTAAATGTTTCAAAAAATTGGGACTTAATTTGAATGATGCCATCACTTTGATTGAAAACGCAAAAATATCTCTTCAAAACTGTAACGGACAAAAGGGTAAATCTGTTTATCAAAAATTTAATAGAGTATTGTCAAAAAACGAAGGCTACGACACACTTACTAAAATATTAAAAATTATAAATGGTGAAAGTGAATCAATTCAAACCAATGAAGATTTATTTCCAAATGATATGGTATTTTTTAAATACGCGCCTATTACTTCTGTAGATGTGGAACGTTCATTTTCAAGATATAAAAATTTGTTGACTGACAAACGCCGATCGAAGGGTTTTGAAAATATAGCTAAAATGATTGGCATACAATGCAATTCACATTTAGGTAAGTACATTTATTTTAGGAGACATTTTTGATATAAATTGATTCCTGTTTTATATATATAAATTAAAGCTACCTGAAAATAGTGAAAGTGAAAAAATGAAGAAAAGTATTTTTAGTATTGTTCCATAATTTTTTTTTATAATATATTGTATTAATTAAATGTTCCAAAAATAAATTTTTTTATGCATAATTTTTTATTTTCCATGCATATTTTAACATTTTAGTGCATATATTGATGCATATTTAAGATTTTTTAGCGTATATTTGATTGATTTTTAATGCATATAAATCCGCGCTCTACTTATTATGCATTAGTGTTTATATTACTTAGGTTTGGGGACTAACATTGTTAGAAAAAGATAGCATAAGTACAAGTTAGGTCCAATCATATCATAGGGGGAAATACGTTTACGTTTGGGCGCATTTACCCAAAACAGAACACTTTAGGGCGTAAATCCGGTTACATACGAATTGCATGCATGCATGCAAAAAAAAATAAAGTTCAAATTGCATGCCATCTCTTATTGGGGTCTGTCAGAATTGCATAATACATCTTACAGGAGTTTGTTGAAATTGCATGCCGTGTACAAATTTATTTATCATGTACTTATGTGCATGAGCATGACTTAAATTTTTTTTTTTGACTTTTTTAAATTTTCAAAAAACCCAAACATATATAAGAAACGTTCTATGATATTATAATTATTACAACTGATTTGTTTTTAGATTGAAATATTAAATATTTCAAAAAAAAAAAAAGATATTTTATATTTTTTTTTTTTTTTTAAAGATATACAAATTTTGTATATCTTTTTTTGTATTATTATTATATTAAAAAAAATTTAACAAATAGTATTTAAGAAGTAGTCGAAATTATGAATAAATAAAAATGTTGAGTGATTTATTATTTGAGAAATTAGAAAAGTCCGGCAAAAAAGGTCGGCATGTGGGTACCATATTGCGGTATAGTAGATGTTAAGTGTGTCATTGTAATGAAAAATTAGAAAAGTTAAAAAAGAATTTAAGTCATGCACATAAGCACATGAGATGTAGCGTGCAATTTGGACAGACCCCTGTAAGAGGTGGCATGCGTTCCAATTTATATTTATTTTTTTGGCATGCAATTCGGATACATCACCGATAAATCCATACAACGTTTGGGTTTAATATTTCCCTTTATAATCACGTTTAGATTTATATTATATTTCTTTGCATATATCAGCATATTGTACTAAATCTGAGAATATTACCATTACACAGAAGATGACGCTATGTCGTTCAATCAATATTCTTTTAAAAATATTTAAATAATTTTTTTTTAAAACATTGTCCTAGTTAAATTTTTTGTGTATTGTTATTATTATTAGTATTATTGTATATTATAATCTTTTCTATTTATTTTATGTAATTAATCAATTTTTTTTTGCCGCAAAACGCGTGGTCCTAATTATTAGATACAGATTACTATATAGTTACAATTGTGTACCCAAATGTGTTAACAATTTTCAGGTAAATTTTTCATACTGCGTTCAAACGGGTTATGTTCATATCATAGAGTAATCATACGCACAAGCCTATTAACAATCTGTCAATATCTTTCTAACAATGTTAGCACTTTCGTCAACCTAAAAACATCATATCCATGTATATACGTTTGTAAAACAGAGACAACACATGCAGATATACTGTTCTTTTAATGAAGACTTTTATTTGTATAGAAGAGAACCAAGAATTAAGAAATATAATTGACATAATAGATTATATTATTAGTATAAGCAGATTATATTTATTATAAACATACTACCATTGATTATACATATTATTCTCGTGTATGGTATAAAATTCGTAAATTATTTATAAATTAGTTTATTTTATAAAATATACAACACAAGTAACTATAGATTGTAGTAATACAGTCTATGTGTATTTAATACATTTTTCATATTTTATACCACATTTGTGCCATACACCTATTGACCGTTTGAATGCAATATTAGCAAATACTTCACTCAATTTATTATTCATTCAATTTGTCCATATGGTAAAGTATGAAATATATAGACAAATATGAAGACATAAAAAACTATAATAATATACATACTTATTTTGTAATTTGTACAAGAATTAGTATAATTGTAATATATTGTAATCGTAAAATATATTATACAATGATGTTACCAGAATAATTAAGCAATTTATTCATAAAAACATAAAATTGTTTGTGATCGTAAATGAACACTTAAGTATTATTCATATTATCTATTTGTAATTAATATTTTAGGTTTAGTGGTCAATATGGTCAGTGAATCTACTACTCTTATAGCAGATTATCCTATAGACCTATTAATAGCAGTATTGTATACGATACTTTTTCAAAGTATTTGAATTACAGACATAGATATTGTTTTTACCTTTCCAAAACTGCTATAAGCAGTATTATTTATAAATGCTATTTAATAAAATACAATGATTAAATCTTTAGGAAAATTAAAAATAGAATGCTTTATCGTTTTTATTCTCACCAATTACAATTAACTACAGTTCTTCATTTTATTGGAATAATAAATGATGGGAAAATAATTTTGAAGGGTTCAATATGAAAAAAATACCATATAATTCATATTTCACTTAAAACATAATAATATATAATAAGCTGCATAAGAATTTAAATAAAATACAATATAAAAATAATATTTGAATAAATAATTATGTACATGGTAGACAAAGATTCACAAATGATTTAAATTTCACATTCTTATTAATAAAAATTTAAACAACATACAAATGTATAAAAATGTATCATATTTAAATATTTGCATTGTCAATGTGAATTAAAATAAGATAACATTATGTATTTAGATGAGTATATATTATTTTTTGGTAAAGTTTCTCGGTATTATTATTAATTTAATTAATGTAATATGAGTTTATCTTTATTAAAAGTCATTGAACCTCTTACGAAAAAATATATCACTACGAATCATGCAATATATTTTTTTTTAATAGTAAGAGCAACAATAACACCATTCATCAAGACAAATTGCATTAGGGTGCACTGAATGAAAATGCGACCCACATTCTTTATCACGATCTTCGAATTTTTGCCAACACGTTAACCTCCTACATCCATTCAAGCAGTTTATAGCTTTTGTAGAATCTTCGGGTTGTACAGAAGGAAGTGTTGAATTCTCAGTTAATGACCTTTTACTTTTTACAATTGTATTTTCCAGATCTACAGTTTCACATGGTGTATTTGGTGGTGAATTTAATATCCCCACAGATCCTAGGATATTTTCATTTTCGTCCATGTACACTATGTTTATGCGTGTTGGCCGCGTATCAGTCATATTATATGTGTATTCAAGTTCAGTTATATATTTTATTCTCAAGTGTTTAGTAAGTAACTCTTCGAGTTTTTGTTCGAAATTACTGTTAAGTTCTGACTTGCAGTTATGGTTAAGTGGAAATGCATTGAGAGAATCACTTGATCCCCCTATTGAATGCGCTATTATGTGTCCTTTAAAATCATCTCCGATTTGGCCATATTGCAGTAAATCGTTTTCGTAATTTATTATCTTATTCCGTAAAGCATATATTTCTGGCGTAATTTCTACGCAAACATATCTTGTCCTGCCATTAGAATCTATTAGAAATTCGTTTTCGATTTTAAAATGAATGATCGCATTTGATATAGGTAAACTAACTCTTGATAATTTTGGGATTGTTGAATGAAGGATAGATTTAGGACATTGATATGCAGAACCACGATATACTTCCAAGCAAGTAATTAAAATAATAATTTTAAACTGAAACATGTCTATTTAGTTATTTATGTCGCAAAGACATTCAATCGAAATTGTCTTAATTAATTTTAAATATTTCTTCAATTGTTGTTTTTAGAATGATCTTATATTCGTAATTATTCCTAAAATCGTTATACTAAAAATCTCTATATGATCAATATATATATATATATATATATTTACTTCTTAATTTTCTAATCTTAAATTTATTTTTAATTAATAATTTGTTTTATAAGCTATGCCTATATAAATTATGTTTAATTATAATTCAAATATATTTATTATTAAATTATGTCTATTTAGTTTAATAATTGAATAGAAATTATACAGAATTACTATAAAATACATACAATTTAAATGTTAAAATGTCAATTATGAGCTCGCCTTGTATTGTTGCATTTTATAGACTGCAGTAGGTATTAAACTGCAGCTTAAGTGATTTGCAGTGTATTGTAGTACGGAAGTTTCTTTTTTGATTAAATGAAGTTCTGTTGTTTTTTCTTATGAATTGAATTACTCAATGATCGAAGCCAACGACAAGATTAAAAAGATTTTGAAAAATAATTTTTTTTTATTTACATTCAGAGTTATTTTTGGAATATGATATCCCAGCTTCAGTTTACAGTTTGAGAAGTAGAAATACAACTGAATAAAATAATAGGTATGCAATTTAAAAGATTTATTTATTAGACACTTATTAAATTATTATACATTTATTAAACACGCACTTTGCCTAACAAAAATAGTACAACTGTTGTGATGCATATATTAATTTTTTACAGATTGACATAGATTGTTTCATAATGGCCCGTATTTATATTGTATGTACTATTTATACATACAAAATAGATCAAATATTAATGTGACCAATAATTATAGTCTGTTTTTTTTAATATTAACACAGTAGTAATTAATTTGAGATATGATATATTATAGGAGAAAGGTAATGATAATAAGGTAAACAACATCATTATTTTAAACAGAGAACTTATCTTTGTTCAGTTTGGGATAATAATATAATAATATATATTATACAGGGTAATCCATTTAACTTCAGATATTCTTAATTTCATCAGAAAGCACTAACGGTTTTTAAAACACTTCTTTTACATAATTTTAAGTCGTTAAAGTCGTTACTAAACAAAATTTTTGGAAAAAATATTTTCATAATTATCTTTTCTTTAAGTTGTTTACTTTTTTGAATGACAGCGTACATTTTTAATTTCATATTTCGAAGCAGATTATTATTATTAGGAGTATTTCGATCTAAAAAAAATCAAATTTCGGACAACTAGTTTATTAGTTATAAGTATTTTATAAGATTAGATGAGCGGAAAAACAGAATAACATTTTGCAGGGTATATACTTTAAATACTTATAAGTTATAACTCGTAGATTACAAGACCAAAACTCGATTTTTATGTATTGAAGTCAACGCCGGATTGGGAAGAAATTACTTACTGGACTGTTCACTTAGACCGGCCCAAGTTCCTAAACAATTTTTTTCTTAACCTATACAAATGTTATTAGTATACAACAAGATTTAATTTACAGACCCTTAATGTAAATAGAAGCACTTTTATTTCTTTCTTTAATTATAAATCAAACATTTAAACACTAGGTATTATAATATTATACAAAAAACATGAGTAAAACTTTAATAGTTTATTATTATAATAATAATTATTAAACAATATTATTATAAAATGTCAAAAAATAAAAATAAATATTATGTCACATAATTTTCAAATTAGTAAATTTTTTAATAAACTGCTTTTATTAGCTATTAACTCTATGACGTCTTCATTTTTGATGTTTTGTAAAATGTCTTTCTCAATATTCATTAATAAAAATGTATCCATTTTTTCTTGCGATAGACAATTTTTGAGTCTATTTAGTATGTACTTTAACTTTGAAAATGCCGTTTCACAACGTACTTGCGTGCAAGACAGCGTTAAGATAAACTTATACGCTAAAAATAAATTTGAATATGCCATAGAATGTAAATTGTAGATTTGTAAAACTTTAAAACAACATACAATACAATCTTTACATTTATTTTTGTTTTCATCAATTTTTTCTTC
>JACXSJ010001183.1:0-78244 GCA_014851325.1 Pentalonia nigronervosa
ATCCCGACAACAGGCGTGCATATTTACAATTATTGTGAAGGACGTATAACATATACCATAAGTATACTAAAATAATTATTACTTATTATGTAAGTACTAGTCTATACAACACAAAATATTAATAAATAATCAAAAAAAAAAAACCTATAATAATAAGATACATGCCCCAACATCGTACACCACTGGTTGCAAGTTTTGATGTGAAAACAACTTGTGAATCGAAAGTCATAACAAAATACTATTGTTTTTCACTTGAAAAATAATAGGTAATGGCATTGAACATTGATTCCGTATAAATAATAGGTATCTTATTGCGCCCACTGGTAAATATTGTAAGTACCATAGTGAGTATAAATTTATGGAACGTAAGTAAAATTTTATAGTAAAATAATTACGTCACGCGCTGTAAGACGTTTGTTAATAATTAATATATTATAGGTATACCTAACATAAATCATAATACATATTATACATCATTATTGATCTTTGAATATTATATTGATAATAAGTATATAGTACTAAATACCAAAGTATATTTATCATAATATGGATTACTATATAGATGGTTAAAAATATTGTGGTTAATTTTTATCTAATATAATTTTTATTTTATGAATTATTATTATGATGTAATTTAAAGAATCGTATAATATTACAACCTAAGTTAAGGTATTAGGTACCTAAATTATAGTGTAAATATGTAATAACTTATCTGCCCAGACAATCTATAAATACAGTAAAATACTCAAATCAGTAAAAATGTTAAATGTGAAAAGTGAATAATTATTTATGATTTATTTACATAGTTATAATACCAGTTTAGACCATATTTTATCATGCAATACAAAAATTAAAATATGGTGTATGAATTTAAAAATGTATTAGGTATCTATTATTTTTTATTAGCTTTTAACAAAAAATTATTATAGCGTTACTTAATATGTATAAACACGTTCAAATTTTCCGAAAATTGCTTATAACATCATCACACTACGTACTAATAAGATTGGCTAATATACTAAAGTGTGAGGTAAATTTTTTATTTGAAAATTAGTGACTTTTCTCTTTTTTATACATGTACTATTATGTAATATTATATAATATATCTTTAACACCTATCTGTCTTGGCTATATCTATTAATTACTATATTATTATTAATAAATACTTAAATTATAAAAAAATTATATTAACAAACTATGAATTAAAAATATTTTTGGTTACAATAATAATAAAATGGAATAGAATGTAAATTTTATTTCTTTTTTAAGGTATCAACTGCATGGTTATTAGCCGGCATTGTATTATTTACATTAGAAATATATTGAATTTACATTATATGTGAACTTTATAATAAGTCGATTCAATAAGAGCATATAAATATATAATAATATTGTAAAACGTTAAATAAATATTAGTAGTTTTAAAATTACTGATTGAATGTATAATACTATATAGTCTACAGGTAGTTTATTATAAATATTTAAGTATTTAATATAATGGTAATATCTATGTTGCAACTTGTAAGTACCTACTATGTGATTGAAGACTATATTACAATATATAGAGGCATAATGCTATAACATGAACATTATATTCATATAGATATACACATACATATATACACTCACGTCAAATACTCAGATATTATATTATACTATACAGACATAAGGCCATATAGAAAGCCGAACCATATAAAAAAGTGTATTTAATATAAGTGCATATAATACAGTAATACACTAATACTTACCTACCAGTTACCAGATATTTACCTATAGGCGATATGTACATATTCAATCCTATCAAGATTGTATTATTTAGGTTATTATTTAGGTATATGTTGTATAAATTGTATAACTAGATAAGTTGCAACGTAAAAAGTCACTTCGAATATATAGATATGTATATTTTTTTGATTCGATGTTATTGATAGCTGATATATATAGGTATATACGATATATAAAAATATATAGGTGTCATAATATAAAAATTAAAATGAATAGGTATTTGTTTTACATTTTTTTTTTACTTTAATTAATTATTATTTATTCGTGTAATAAAATTACCAATCATAGACTATAATAAGACAAACATGGATATTTGATTTGTATATAATATTATTCTGAGGAAATAAATAAATATTATTACTTATGTTATTATTAGTTTATAATAGAACCCTTTTATTTTTATTAAGCCGTGTATTAATACTAATAATTATATTTTATTTATTGTGGCATATATTCTTATTATGCCTAGGATACAGATTGTATATTTCGAATTAAAAAATAAAAAAATAATATTTTATTTAAATAATATATTGTTATTGAAATGGATTATCAAACAAATTAATTTAAATATAAATAATTATCTTTAATCTAAAAATGTATTATTTATTTATTATTAAATTATTATATATTATAAATTTAGAACTGGATTTATTAATTATATTTGCATTTTAACTAGCTACTAGCAGTTAAAAATGTTATCCAAACTCCAAAGTTATAAGGTACCTATTTAAAATTTTTTTGATTTTAAATTACTATACTTCAGTGATAACCCAAAAATAATTATCTTGTAAATACTTATTAGTTATTATCAGCACCCAGATTTCAACAAAAAACCAAAAAAAATAACCTTAAAATGATCTAAAAATGACTTAAAAACCTCTCTACAAATAATAATTACCTTTTAAAATGTAAAAACAAAAAAATAAATACTAAAACATTAAAATATTTAAGTTAAAACATAAATATTAAATTAATGAGAATACATTTTTTAATACAAAAAGTTGGCCTGAAATCCACAAAAAAATATTTAAAAAACATGTTTACATGTATATAAATATAAAAGAAAAACAAAAAAAATGGCCAAACTTTAATAAGATTATATTAAATGTTAAGAAATAAAAAAATGGCTAAAAATTTGAAATGCGATTAAAAATAATCTTAAAACTAAAATTGATTGAAAAATTCAAAATGATATTTACATTTTTAAAATCCCCAATGTCTGAATTGTATTTTGTACTTAGAATGCTGTTTTACTATCTTGGAGATAATACAAAAAAAAATACAAAATTCTATACATTTTTAGCCCTGCTTATAATAGGTATTAAGTACTAAATTCTAATACGATAAACATAATTAAAATTATAGTAATTATATCTATTTTATGTTATTTTCCATCCGTTTTATCTTTTCTGTATACAAGGTCGTAACTAGAAATTAATGTCGGGGAGGGGGGGTTGTAAGCTAAAAATATGTTTTAATTGTATTATAATATTGTATAGGTAATTTAATATAGTATAAAATTCATAATATTGTAGTACTAATATTTATTAATGAAATTTACATTTAATAATTTTTATTGCTAGAATTGCTTAAATTCATTATAGTGTTTTATCTTTTTGTCATTTCAAACAAATGAATCAAAAATTAAATACAAATTACTAATTACAATTGTAATTTCTAACACTTCGTAAATCGTAGAACGTCAGTTGTCAGAACGTACTAACATAGACCAAATATCAACTAAATGTTGAAAATAAATAATTGCCCGTGAAAAAGTTTTAACTATTATTATAAACTACTAAAATGCTAAGAACTAGTTCTTATCGATTACACATTCTGATGGTAATGTATTGTACATTTATACCCATCTATAATATTATCAAGAAATCCGGCTGATACACCCGAAGCATATTTATCAGGTACCTATTGTTATTTATAAGTTTATAATGTAGACCATACTGACATTCGCATATACTCCAGACTACGGGAGTGCATGAAGCAATATTGACAGTCCGTGTACCTAGCTGTAATGTTTATAATTATTCCCATATGCTACAAAAACTAAGAATATTATATTTATTTATTTGACGTAAACGTTTAATAGTCAATGTTTATCGATTATTCTAGACTGAAATAGTTATTTTACTATGGCATAATATAACACGAAAAATTTTCAAGGGAGGAGTTGAACCCCCAAAACCCTCGCTCTCAGGTACAGCCTTGTCTGTACACAACGTTTTCGACTCTGGCTTCTAGAATGGTTTAATAGAAAATTATGTAAACTTCAATATTTCCCACAAAAATAAATTATATTATATTAAAGTTAACGTAGATATTATAATTTTAATATCTTTGTAGGCATAACAGTCATACAACAAGTACAATATACACATTTGTCGTTTGTGACGTCTATAAAGTCCTTAGTGTGGACATTAAGTTAAATATCCGTGAACACTAAATCGTCGAGGGCAGTAGAGCTGAAATCCGTTATTAAATATTATTATACTTTTATAGACGATATTATAGTCTTTGTTGAAGGGATTTTTATAATGTTATACGACATAAAAGTAACTAGATTATACATTTTTACTAAATTATTGAAATATTTACTATACCTACATACAATACATTTTGATAACTAAATTCGTACAATATTTCATAATCGTGATTTTTAGATTTTTAAAATTATTTAAATTAAGAAAAATTATAGGTACGCTATTTATTTTAAATTCAGAAGTATGGAATTCTTTTCTACAAAATGTTTACAAAATCTATATATATATATATATATATATATAATATACATATAAATATCCAATCAGGAACATTTACCTATTTGGTTAGGTTTGTTTAATTTGAATGAACAAGTATTTAGATGAACCATATACATAAATGCACTATAAGACATGAGTTTCAGAAGTGCTACTTTATAGTGGGAGGAGGGGTCGACCAGTTCTTGAGATTTGGTTAATTTTTTTTGATAAGTATTAAAAATAATAATTTGTGGTTTAAAAACATTTACTAGAAATTATAAATGAAATAAAGATCATAAATATATCCATTTAAAGACTCAAAAAAAAAATAACTATACTTTGTAGGGCCTCCAGTAATAGTATGTCAACATTTTAAAAATGTATATAAAATAATTAATAAAAGTTAAATAAATGAAAAAAAAATGGGAGGGGGAACATGGACACTCACAGGTATATTCATTTTAAGAAGCAAAATTAAAATAAAACTATAAATTGAAGAACGATTGAAACTGCAGTATAATCTCCAGATTCTAAAGCTCAAAAAATTACTCAAAATAATTAGTTTTTACCTGTTTTGATTATTTATAGAAATCACCCTGACTAAAAAATCAGAGAGGATATTAATTTTACTAAAGTTTAAAGAATGAAAAAAAATTAGGAGGGAACACAAGCGCTCGAAGGCAAATAATTAAAAAAAAATGCATTCAAAAGTATTTCTCAACAAGTCTTAACATCGATGGACTTTTTTATCATAATACTATCTAATGTACATTGTTTCATGCCAATTTTATTCAAGCCTGTATGAAGTGATACCTAAAAAAGAAAGTTAAAATTAAATAATTAAATATTTTGATATTTAATATTTATTTTTAAACCAAAATATTTTGGGGCATACATTTTTTATTTTAAGAATAATAATCAGTATTTTAAGTTTACATGACCATGTAAACATTAATTATAATATTAAAAAAAAAAGGTCGACAAGTGGGTACCGTTCTGCTGTACAGCAGGTATCGAGTAACTTTCATTGCTGCAACACGATTGTGCACTTTTTTCTTTTTTGACCCAACTAATTACCACAAGATTGCGTATCAAATGATATGGGTAATCAATCAATAAGATATTGACAATTTAAGAAAATAACAATTTATGTATTTTATGTATTTAAGTATGCTATTATTTTTTGTAATAATGAAAATTCATTCGACTATGCTTAAATAATGAGGTTGAACATTTTTAATTTGTTTTCAAAATTAAAATCCGTCAAACTCAAGTCCCATAGTTTTATCTAACTTATGGCCTATTTTACGTGATTATTTGTATCGTATGCAGCCTCTTTAATATGTAAATGTACTAATATTAAAAATTAATCAACAGCTTAAAATACAGGAAATCTTGATAAAAAATTGATTATTATTAAAATATAGGTAGGCACTGGTCTTAAATAACATATGGCATATTTAAAAAAATTGTACTGAGTAAAAATATTCAGAAAAATTCTATTTGATAAACAAAAAAAAAAAACAGTTATCAAAAATCAAAATGTTTACAATGTTTTCTATGCTAAAAACTAGTTCACTTGCTATAACCTATCCCATTTAGAAGATAAAACCAAAAAACATTAAACACATAATTTATCAATACATTTTGCAAAATCAACAGTTACGACCGAGGTATATAACAGAAGAGTGATTATTTTATGACCATTTAAAATTTAAATAGGCTTTCTTTTAAAGTTTTATGAAGCTTAAGTCTATATATACCTATTATGAATATTAATATAAAAATATATACTTACAAATTACATGAAGAATTAATTTAATAACAGCAACAAAAGTCAGAAATTGACAATTACAAAATAATTGTAACTCAATTACAATAGTTATTAAACAAATAAAAATAATGAAAAAAATAATTAATCCTGACTTGATAACGTGAGATACAATTTACCACTCACCAAGTTGACGGACATAAGTTAACTAAAATGTTTAAAATAGATAGGCCATAAGGATATAGTACTGTAGAGAAATAATTAATAAAAAAATATTAAATATAAATTATGATGCGATTTCCAGAAAACTGGTAGATACCTGGTAGCCACGAATCACGATATTCGTTAATAAAATAATAATAATACCACTTAAGAAATTGGATGGCAAATAATACTAAGTATTAATAAATTATAGGTATTATTACTTATAATTATTTGGTCACGACTGTCAAGTATCAATATAGTGTTCTGTCGAAACCACATCTATATTAATTTATATTGCTATTGGCTATATTGGAATTTATTTTATATATATACTTATAAAGTAATACATTATATATATATTATAAGAAATAATTTAGTATCAGGCGATTTGGTTTAATCAGAATAAATTACTAATAATTTTATTAGATTTTATTTTTAAAACATATTTATTAAATTTACCAATAATTGATTATAAAATTTTTCTTGTTAATACTATTGTTATTATTAAACAATTAACTACAAAATCGAACTAACCACAAGAAATACATACAAAATAATATATCATATGAAGATTGTAAAAAACAAAATTATTCGGGTTTTGGGTTAACCAGAATATTTTATTTAGGTTTTAGCTAATTCGGATGTTTAGAAAACAATCATTTGGGTTTCGAGTGTTTGATTTTTTAAGGGTTTTTAGGTATGTTAAGGGTTGCGGTAAATTCGGATGCAAAGCCCTGGTCACAAGTGCGTAGCCACGTCATTCAGCAGATCTCATTTAGCTTCGTTAGTTTTAATATTACAGTGAATTTACCTATTATTTTAAATTTTTTTATACTCTGTTGTTTGTTGGGCATGTAATATATTTTTTATATATTTATCCTTATAATTGTTTAAAGTTTTTAGTTTTTCGAATGATAACATACAGTTTTGATTTCATATTCCAAAGCATTTTTAGTATTTTTTGATACATAAAAATCGAATTTTGGACGAGTAGTTTATTGAGTTATAACTTATAAGTATTAAAAGCTTAGATTAGCTGAGTAGGGGACCAACATTTTGGTAATTATGTGCTTTCCACTCCGATCATCGATACCCTTTAAATATTTATATAGCTCATAAACTACTCGTCCAAAATTTGATTTTTATATATCAAAATACTAAAATAAATTTCTGTTTTGGAATATAAAATCAATACTGTATAATGTTGTCTTTCAAAAAAGTAACAAACTTAAAAAGTTATAATGTTAATAAATATTATTTCTTTAAAAAAATGTTGTTTTGTAACAACTTGTAATTATGTGAAAAATTTTTTTTGAAAAATGTCAATACTTTTTGATAATATATCGAGTGTTTTACGTTAAATGAATCACCTTGTATAGGCTAACATTTATTTTAGTTATTAAAATATTAGTACCTATCTTTTAATTAGACGTTATGGTGGGTTGATTCTATTATCTATTTAATAATTAATAACTATCTACTTTTATCTTAAAAATAATCATAAAAAAATTTTATCAATTGTGGTGTAGTACCTTTGGAACTTGAAATAATGTAATTATTTTTTTCCTGTACTTTCATTATTGTATTTTAATTTATAGCCCGCGGTTCAAAACACTTATTTGGTATTTTAATTAATTATTGTTTTTACTAAACTTTTGAAAAAAAAAATAGTATATTTATATTATATATTGTTCAGCCAGTCAACAGTAAATAACAAAGTTTAGATGGACAGTCGTAGTTCTTTTAATCCTACTAAATTGCAATTAATTTTGGAAGAGGATTTTTGTTTTAAATACTGTTTATTGTGACTGGAAGTCTATCTCTACATATTTATTTATATCGACTTGTATATGAATTATAAAATGTTTGAATATAATGTTAAAAGCCTGTAGTTTTTTATGTAGTTACTAAAGTAGCAAATAATGGATATAACCAGCTTTCGAGTAAAGTAGCGCAGCCTGACGATATTCGTGTTTACTAAATTTGTGCCGTCAATAATTGTGCTACTTTTTTATGAAATGTTATCGCACCTATCTTTTCTACATCGTGCTTCAAACTATGTAGACTTTTTTTTTTTTGAAAAACACGTGACTTTGTCGATATTATGATTGTTTAATGACATATTATAATGTAGTACAATATGTTTGTATTGTTATTTTGTATTCATGACTTTATTTCGGTAGTAAAGAAATACAACCTTTCAATGAGTGAATATTTCGTTTCCCGGACATTTTTAAAATATCGACGTACCTACCAAATAATGTAGTGCCATAATATTATAAACAAAAATTTAAATCGTAGGTGCTTATCAATACTTGAGTAGTATGCGTTCAAAAGACTTGGACACGTACACATACGCTCTATACATTATTGTTACAATATTATATTTTATAACGTATCCCGTAAATCTACGTCCTACGGGGTGTGTCGTGTGTGCATATCGTGTACCGCATGGGTGGGTAGCGCACGCATCGTCTCGGCTACCATCTCGCCGGGTCGCGTATTATAAACATATTATTATTATTATTACATACCAACGCCGCCGCCGCCGCCAGTCGCGTCAGTCGGTGGGAGGTTGAAAATATTGAAAGCCGGCGAAAAGAAACACGCGGCCCCAGCGCTTCCGTAGACACTGGACAGTAATACAGTGTGGTGTCAGTGTCGCAGTGACTGTCGTTCGTGTTGTTTGCCCGTCGTCACGTGCTTTGTTGCTTGTGCGGGCGCTCGCGTTATATTGGCGAAACCGTCCCCGTCCCCCGTCCTTTTTTTTTTTTTTTGATTGTTGTCCCGTAATTTGTTGCGCCCATTTTCGAAACATTCGAAGCCTAGAAGAAGCTCGAGTCGAGTGCGTTTTACCGATCTATCCGGCGATGGAAGGCTGAAAAGCGTCTCGTTCATCTGTAACGCATACACTTGCTGCAGCGACCGTCTATAACGACCCTTCGCCATGGCCTACAATCTCGGAAGAAATGAAATATTAACAGGTTAATATTATATTGAAGTTCATACACTTAACAATCTACAAGAAATTTTGACACTTTTTATTTTAATATCGTTATTGTGCCGGGTTGCACAAAAAATGTATTTATTTATTTAATGGTTCAATAAAATTGAATGGACCAACCACGAGGCACTAAATCACGTTTAAGGGATCATTAGCTCACTATTGATTCGTTAAATGTTTAGTCATCGGTCATGCAACCCAGCATGATATTCCATTAGATTAGTATAAGCGAAAAGTTATTTCTGGAAAAATAAATTTGGGCGCGAATAAGGTAAAAATGGATGCATGTACCATAGTGTGTCATAGATAATTAGATAAATGAAACGCAGAATAGTTAAAATTATTGAAACTGGAAACAAAACCAGTGTTAATTTATCTCTATTTATTAGTTTTTTTTTTAAAAAAAAAATATAGGTAGGTAGTGAAAACGAAAATTGTAATGAAAAATAGGGTTAAATAGCCACCATTGGTTGAAATTTCTGTAGATTATCGTGTATTTATGTACCGTGATTGTAATAATAATTTAGTTAAGTAACAAAACCCACCGATAACTAGAATTAAGTAATGATTAAACGTCATAAGTGATAGATATTATCTAATTACTTTATTGTAGAGTATTATTTCAATTAATTTACTTATGATATGCGTATTTTGATAAGCGATACTCAATAGTTAATATCCTCAAGAAAACGATTATTTAATTTACAATAGTTAAATATAAATTAATTTTTCTTCAGTGTCACGGGCTACAGCCTACGAGACTACGTACTTAGAATGTTATGGTTCCTTACTGGATTTAAATTAAAATTTTATATATTTTTATCAATACCAACATACCGTTTACACCTACCGTTATAACGAAATGATGAATACATAAATTAACACGAGGAAATTGTTACAATGTTATTACATTTACGATTAGATTATTATTAAAATAAAAATTTTATACTTGTATTATAATTAGCAACATATTTGATATAAATCGGAAATCTTAATGGATTATTATGCGCAAATGTTAATTTTTAGTGCGAGTATATGACTTTAGATACTATAATTATGGTTTTAACTACACAAGTATTTACTTTTTCTTTATTTGGACCAAACGAATTGAGATAAAGCTTTGATTATTAGATTAACATCATTATTTAATTACAATGAATACCTAATTGTTTTGTAATTGCTATTTAACTAGAAGTAGATACTACACTTTACTTAAACGAATTAAAACCATAACAAAATATATAAGGTAATGCCAACTATTACATGTTAAAAACCCGAAAAGATACTATGGTAGTCTGTGGAAACAGAATTATTTTATTCTACAAACAATAATAATTATAAGTTAAACTGACAGAAAGCATTCATTTCTATTGAAATACTTTCTGTTTTACTAAAACCTATTTAGGAAACGACTATTAATGTTTTCTACACTAATGTTATGATATTATGTCTAATTTGAAATGAGTACTGCTAATTTTTATAACAGATTTTAGTTGAAAAATTGACGCAACTGTATTTTGTTTACGACATATATGGGTTACCAATAAATAATAATTCATACTTACTACACAACTGTAGCTGTATTTACTGTTTTTACTGGTATTTTTTTACATTCAACTACCAGTCATATTATATTAAGTAGTTATATTAGTTAACTTACCGTGAGTTGTGACTTGCAATAATTCGTTCATATTTAAGTCATAAATTTCTTAATTCTTGTTGCGATTGTTGACAGTAGTTGTAATCTAAAATGATTATATTGTGGTTCGTTTGATGACTGATGTTCACTGTCGTGCAAGTTATTTTTATTACTTGATTTGTAAACAATAGATCAGGCATTCGTACTACAATAGTTGATTCGTCTTTAAACATGATCGGATTATTCTTATCACACATTGTAAACGCGTTTTTGATTAACTCAACGAATATTCTAGGAATAATGTAATGAGTCAAGGATAACATATTATTTTGGGTAGCGCATATTAAATATTGTACGTACGTTATGTAGGAAAAACAATTAAGATTCATGGCACGTACGGCACAAAACGACCGAACAAAATGTATCTTAAAAAACAAGCTTGGCATTCTTCGGTTTGGGTCAGAAAGATGAGAAAAATGAAGAAAATGCACTAGGTACCTATAATACGTCATTATTGTTTAAAAGTACACTAGAATCTTTGAGTTTAAATTTTTTTCCTTAAATAGAGTAGAGGTACCTGCCTAATAATAGTGACAAAATGTTTTAATAATATAATATTGTCAGTTTAATGTACTACATAGGTAGGTACTCAAATACAATGTGTGCACTGGTGTATTGTATACACTGCAATTTAATAATAACTACGAATATAATATAATTGATCGATCGAGCTGTATATAAATTGTATTCGTAACGACAAGAATGTGTATATGAAGTTTGAATTCCATTTAATTATAATAATTTACGTTTAGAAGTTATATCACCGTCGAATATAATCGGTTAAGTAGTATCTATAATACAAAAACACCTAATACTTACATCTGCCAAGAATCTGCGTGGAAAACTGCACGTGATTGAGTGTTTCTATAACCGATGTTAAATCATTTAAAACATGATTGTGATGCGATTTCACGAATTATCATAAAATAATGTGAGACTTAACCGCGCGCGGCAGGCTGTTGCAGTTTGTCGGAAAGTTATAACCGACTACTTTCACTGCGCAGTGTAAAGCCACTCCGTCGAAAGAAGACGTTTGCTGGAGATTGTTTAAGTTTAAAATACGATAATAATAATATATTATAGTATTATGTACAATTACTTTTGCCAACAATAAAATAATATATTAACAACGTAGAAATTACGCGTCTTTTATTTATATATATATAAACGCAGGACGTTTATAGCATTAGAAAACTTAATTGGGTGTATAATAATAATAATAATAATGTCAATTCAACTGCAGCAGTAGTGACGTAGAGATACGTTTTCGATAATGGGTAATAGATATATGTGGACAGATGGTAAAAATGGTAAAAATGGTAAACATTAATAGATATTTACAGCAGCAATGGTATATAATAGTGTCTTTTAGTCTAGTATATTAAATATTTATAAATCTTGAATGAGCATTATGAAATTATACCTTACTCGTGCAACTAAACGACCGTGAGGATAATAAATATTAACGTACCTTATGTGGACCTTGGCCGTCGTTAATATATATATTTTTATGACCTAAAGATTGGTATAGTCGGTACATCATATATGGGCATATGTTGATGAGTTCTGCGCGTCATATTGTATGCCTACAGACGGTCGATATTATTTTTCAATCCAATCGATGGTTTTAACGGATCCCTTCTGATGCAAAATAGACGCAAAACGAATAATATATTTTAAAGTACGCGTGCCTATAACACGTGCGAATTTTATAGGTACGTACCATACTATATTATACGTGTATAACCGTGATTTGCTGACTGGCTAAAAGTGTCGAGCATTCATAAAATGCGCGTACAAAATACAAATGGCTAAATCGCAAAACTGGAATCGCTAATTGTCACTTACAGTAAGCATATACGCAGTGAATAAAATCATCGCTCGAAAAGAGGTTACTGGAATACTAGTCCGGCTATATAAGTTGAACTTAAATGGTTTTTATTTTTATTAAACGTTTGTGTTTTACCTTATTAACATTGTGGTTGCGATTTGCGACGGCTGCTTGAACGTGAATCGACACGGCAAAACGTAAATAAAATACAACTGCTGGTAAAGATACTTCTTAATACGCATCGTCGTCGTCGTCGTCGTCGTCGATTTACTGCGGAGAAACTTATATCGTCTACTTTACGGAAATCGAATACTTCCACGTGTCTACTACTTATATCGCGATGCTTTAAAAATATATTATACTGTCAAGGCTGCTAGTCATATAAAAATGAATAAAAGTATTAATGCGTTATTATATGTTTAAAAACAAACACTATTTGCATCACAACGATGATATACACCGTCACCGACGATACAATATAATATTATAATGTTATAAATTTATAATCATTCCCATAATAATAGCTCTGTCGATTCGCATGTCATCTCGTTTCGTTTCGCTTGCATGTGCATACTCCACTTATTACTTACCCCCCCCCCCCCCCCCTATACATGTATGATGTAGGCAATTGTTATTTTATGGTAAACGCCAAAAACATTAAAACTGCTGCTCAACAACATTTGTTTAAAAATTGTATTATTTAAAAACAATTTTATGAATTCATATCTTAGGAGCGTCACTATTACGTGGAATGATTTAAAATTTTGGATTATACAGCCTGCAGTGTTTTAACAAACATTCAGATAGATTAAATATTATTACAATGCTGTATACAGATTGTATAAATTAAATTGGACAATATTATTCCTGTTAGCGTAATAATACTCGAGAAATATATTTTTTATTCTCGAGTCGTGTTACTACTCGTACTATTCTTTTGGTGATTGGATTTATAATATTATGCTGCGCGTATGTAATATACGAGCATTCGCCGAATTATACCTTCGGGACAAAAGTTGAACGTTTTCCGCGTTGAAAAAAATCATACAACCGACGACGACAACGGTATAAATCAAACGCGCGCGCGTATCAGCGGAAGGTCATCGTTTTGTCAAAGCTTATGCAATAACGCCGCGTATAGGTCCTAGGAACATTAACAACCGCTTTCTTCCTTTCGTGTACAGTACGCACAATATATGTGTGTATTATACGACGCTTTTTTAAATGTCACGACTCGAAATCTAATCTGGTCTTGTACTTCTGAGTACGGATACGTCGCATATTGTGTTTCCATATAGAACAATAATTATTATAATATTATTATGTGCGCTTAGACACTTCATCGAGGACCGTTCAACCACGAGTTATCGCTAGAAACCTAGGCGTCCAATATATTTTTATAGTTTTATATTATCTATTATGTGACTTTCACGTGGACCAGGTAAACAAAAACGTTAATTAATGCCGGATTATTATTATAGTGCAACGAGTCAATTGTTTCTTTTTTTGTAAAGATGTAAACTCGTTTTTGTCATGGTCTTTCCATATCGTTTCATTATCGTGGCGGCACAGGCGATAGTTGAGTATATTATATACGTATTTCATATATTATATTATATACCTGTATACTGACACACATGGCTTTAGATACTAGTATCTATAGCCGTGCTGTTACATAATAGGTAATAATATTAATATTAATCGATCTCTATTTTGTCTCGCATATTATTATCTATTATCTATCGTACGTATGTATGATGATAGCAGGTGGTTTTCGTTTGTCACACGTGATCACGCGTCACCACCGGAGCTTAGTCATATTAAGATATTTCCGGTACACAGCGTTAAATACTTAAACGTACCTATCTGATTATTTTATTCGACGTCATAATAGTTCACGAAATGGTATAAGTTTCTTTTCCAATGTTTATTATTTAGGGAAATATTGCTCAGCCAAACGAGACAAATATATTGGGGATTACCTAACCTCTTTCCATCATCAATTATTAATCAACTCGATAAAAACGCAATTCGGAATCGATCGGATGTTTAAAATGCGCGCGCGTACACTTATAAAATTTTAATGAAATATATATATTATAACATTATCCTTTCTAAACGATGAAAAAACCAGTCTGGTTGTCTCGGTGATAGATTCAACAGCAGCGGCAGCGGCAGGAAATCGCGACTTCCTCCCGACCCCGAGGCGGCACAATAACCTGCGTCCTATTCTCCACCTGTTTTTGTAAACCGTCGACCGTCGTCGTCGTTAGCTGCATAGTCCGCGCGACATGCCATTTTATTATAACATGTTAGGTGCATTCCCGTACGGGACGCGCATAGCATTCGTATAGTATTTAATAATATAGGTGTGCGCTAGGTACACATTATCTAGGTATATTTGTTATTGGGTATGCTATTTGTTTGTAGTTGTTTAATAATACAAACGTTTTTCGAAAAACCGTTACTCGGTAGTGGGTACATATTTTTTATATTATATACATGATAATTCTTTCAAAACACAATGAAATTTTGGTTTGAAAACGGCAATCTATGATTTTTAATTTAGTAACGAAAATGTTTTGCTAAAATTATTGATTTGCATTCGTCCGATATCGGATTTGTGATTTATGAATGGTATACATTGAACGAGATAGTATACTTATTGTACTAATTTCAAATGTTATATAACAATAATCATATTTTTACCCTTCTCTATTCCTTTATAGCGTTTAAACTTTTAAATTAGCTTCTTAACCTTACATTTTTATTTATAATTAATCATAATTGCTTGATATTTTATTAATCATGTACATTGTTGCAGAAACCAGATATATATTCATAAATATGTCCTTAATATTTTTTATGTATTACGAATATTTCTAGAGGTGTTAGCCGATTTATATTGGGAAAAATGATCGCCCTGTATACTACAACTGACTTATATAACTCCCTTCTATTCGCGTAGTCTAATTCGTCGATGACCGATATAATATTAGTGTTATATTCTAGAGAGATCATTAAAAAAAAACCCCTGCAATCAGTCATATGTTTACTGGTTGGTCGCAAACTAGATGTAGGTATATATAAGTACATAAATAATTTATGTTGCATTGGGTTACGTTTGCAGGTCTCAACAAGCTCTCAGGGAACGCTAACGCACAAAGCCACGAATCGAATATGTAATAATATTATTATCTCAAATTCGACCAACAATATATTATGTTTTACTATATAGTAATATTTCCTTTACGGCTTCTGAATTTTAATAGATTATCATTGAAATATACTTTGCAAATTAAAAAATAATAATAGTAATAATAACATTATACATGATACAATTTGCTAGTGTATACTGTATATGTATTGCTATAGATCATCACTGATATAATATAGTATATTTGCTGCAGGTTTTCGATACGATTTTTGAACGTTTCATAACTTGTTCAAGTTATTGCCTTAGAACGGACGAAACTTTCTACGCATAATTAATATAGGCACCTCAATTAAATTTACTAACAAACATAATATTTGATACTTTTAATAATTATTTTATATTTGTATGATTGTCAGTTAATGGTATATAAAAAAAGTAAAAATATCTTCGAGTAGGAATTATAATTTAAAGTACATTGCAGATTACTGTAATATTTCAGTAATCTGTAATAATTATATTGTTGAGGAGAAATTATGAATAACTAAAATTATAAATAATATATTAATATTTAAGTATTATATTTACATATTTTGCTTTTTGATATCGGAATTGTTTACTTACATATTTAGTAAAAATACATTCTTTTGTAACAGTATGGTGTTCATCATGGTTTATTTAAAAATTAAAATAACTATTATTTGTCGTTTTATTTCATATTTAATAAGAAATTAGTTATTTTATTGTCAAAAAAAAAAAATAATAATAATAATTAAAACGTATTTATATATTTTTTAATTTTTAAAAAATTATTAACGTAGGTGGTAGGTAATTTAAATTATTAACTTTGGCTATAGTTTTTAAACTAAAAGTAAATGAAAAAAATGTATTTTATTTTTCATATTGTTGGTAAATTTTATGTTCGGGAACATGCAATTAAAAAATTCACACATGTCAATTGCATAAAAGCTAAAGTATAATATCACACTCTCATGGGTTTAATTACCTATGCATAAATTTAAAATATAAATGCCATAATAATAACACGAAAGACGTCATTGTAAGTTTATAGTTTAATGACATAAATAATTGAAACGAATAAAAAGTAGGTATTTAAAAATAAATGTAAGGATTGGAATTTTTAAATTATCATTTATCATTCTACATTTTATATTTGTTTATTTCTGCTTGTTTATGTTAACGATTAAGTATCTGTTCAAGTTTCAAATAAAAATATATAAGTATTTTTTTTTTTGGGTAAACATAATATTATGGTATAGTAATGATAATAATTAACATAAATTTGAATTGAAAATATTTGTATCTAATAATTACACATGTCTTTAAATTTTAAGTTGAACATATTTTGTTAAACAAGACTTGTAAGTGTCTGTGCTTTGTTGCTTTAAATACGTTGAAATTTATTAAATATTATTCGGTACACAATATAGTATATACCTAACCTACACAATAATATAATATTGCAGATATCATTTATCATTTCATTCAAATTAAAAGTTAAATTAATCGGCATACCGTTAATTTACAGTATAAACATATGTTTAAATAACTATTGTTTGCAATTTATGCAATATGTGTGTTGCATTTTCGAGGTAAACAATGATGAAAATAAAAATTAACTATACATATTGTATACAAGGTGGACTGTCGTAGATTCTCTGTTTTCCCATCTAGCCAATACGGAAAAATAGAAAAAATGTGTTAGGTATGTATATGGTTTCATCCAGTATAATATATAGGCATATAACATATTATTTAGTGTTTATGAAAAGCTCAAGGCTTGTTGTATGTCATGAAAATACTTTCATTGTGGTATTTAATTATCTAAATTAAAGTATTTAAAATTTTAAATATCGAATTACGTATTTAATCGGTTGTGAGTGGGCTGCGGTGAGGCACCGATGTTGGACCCGGAGACTACGAATATCAAGCTTGGCAAATGTTTCCTTTTCCTGTGCGATAAAATACAATATCGGTTTGCTATCATATAGAATTGCATACTTGTTTACATATATGCTTATGGCATATATATTATTTACGATACATAATATACGATTGAAAGTGATCTAATGCAATTCTTTGTTGTTATGACGTTAATCCATAAAAATGTTTTTCATATATAACGTTTATATGGAACGAAATGCCTTCAGCGGACAAAGTACCGTATCTTATATCTATTCAATAAATACAGGATGTGTTTCTAATGGGAAATATTGTGATAAAAAAAAATAGGATTAAAATAATAATAAACATATTCGTAATAGCGATTTTAGTATAGCATAATAAAGTGTTTCGGGCTATATATATATATATATATATATATATATATATATATATATATATATATATATACTATGACACATGGTTTTTTAATATTCACATATTGACCTTCCCGCGTGAGACCAATTGTGAGATAACGTTTATTTTTATTCTTCTGGCACGCACATCCAATAATAATAGTAATGAGTGGCGTGGGTGGTATACTGCACTAGGACCAAGACCAAGTTATGAGACGTCCACGTGTGCTGGGACTATAAAATACTAAAATATACTAATTGTATAGGTTTATGGTAAGACTTAATTCCACTGAAATCTTCTCTTAAGCGACGGGCTTATGACACTAATAATAAGTAATATTGTATTCTAAAAATTGTCGACCTCATACTTACCATCGGTATTATAATATCGTCATCTACAGCAAAGCGTATGTGTAATAGTACTCGTTGATGGTTTTCAAACGATTTACGATGGACGTGAAAATATGACCGTAAAAAATAAAAATCCCTCATTTCTTCAATAATAATAATAATTATTATTGTTTTTAAACGTCCCGTCATCATTTTACCTCGCTCTGATACCTATATTGTTATCGACAATTCGTATACGCACTTGAAAGTCGTATATGCAATTGGTTTTCTCATCGATGGTGTAGCATTTTTAAAACAAGGCGATATTCTTACCTTGTAACGTTTAAAAAAATCGTATTTCCATAACCGGCCTATACTGTGGTGACCTACACTAGATTGGCATCCAATGCCCTCCACAATACGCCTATAAATATTCTAAATTATAGACGTCAAGTCGCCGTAAATATATTGGCACACTGGCGTAAATCAATTTTTAATATCTAGCAGTGCTTCGACACTAGTTAACATATTGTTTTGTATATCACGGACCCGTGGGAGTCATTATTACTGATCTTAGAGTAAATTGTGACGTGTACTTCAAAAACGAGGTAAAAACATTGAGGAACGGACATAACCAACTGATATAAATCAAAAATATAATATTTGTATAGAAATGTTTTATTCAACTGTACACACTGCGTGTAAATGTGAAAATTTTTAAAAGTACTATAACTATTTTCAGTACATAATATGGATATGGTGGGTGGTAGTGCTAGCTCACTTTACGCGCATGCTTGTGTCATTTCTGACGGATTATCAAATCCCTAATAATACCGGTGAGAAAATATAATAATATAAGACTTCCGATGGTCCTAATAATTATTGCATAAATCAGAAATTAAACATCGATTTTGCGTATATAAGAATTTGCTACACGTTTAATATAATAAATAGTATATACAGCGATTAGTGGCCGACAAAATAATATACTCCGGGCAGCGATTAACAACTCCACGAATGTGAAATTAACCAAAGTCGTCAAATTATCTGAAATTCGGTACTAATTAATAACGCGTCAGCGGGAGACTGTGGTCCGCTGTCGGACAGCTGATTTGCAGACAAGAGTCGGATATTGGCATAATATTATATTGTTATGATTATGCGATCCCGCGGGAAATTGGAGATACCCACGATACGGTCGCTTCCCTCGGGCTATCATATAACTACGCGGTTCATCGTTTAAAACACGTTTGACTATTAATTTCATACTTCAGAAAAGTTATAGTCGTGCGAGATAACCGGTAATGAACACTCTACGTGCAGTTTCTAGCACCACCGTTGCATATATATTTCGGTACGATATATTATTTTAATACACATATGCTGCACTGTAAAATGTATTATAATTATATAGTGAGCCGTAAAAAATATATATACCTATATATGCGTATTGGGGAGTTGAATTATGTTGACTATATGGGTACTTTAAATGGTAGTATTACGTAAGGCCGATCGAAAAGAAATTCAATAAATCTGCATGCGCACATACGTTATAATATATGATGTATTATACGCTTGTACGCATACCGCAATAAATTATACACGTAAATTGGCCTAGAAACAAAGTTATATTATAGGTACGATATTGCTCAAGAATTCCGATGTTTATGCGTTCACGAAATTAGCCCAAAAAGTAAACACGATTTTCAAAATATTTAAGACCCACAGTGCTCGTTATTGCTCGTTAAACCTAATTCTGTGAAGATGTGAAACGTTTTTATGACATACGCGAATAAAAATTGCGTAAACAATACAAGTTATCTGAATAAACCTTTTTTATGCTCATTTTTTTACTCGGTTTTGAACATAATTTATGTTCGATCAATAATTTATGGTTCGTCGTTTATATCAATCGACTTATAAATAAATACACGTATATTTGTTTTGCTATAAATCTGGAATGAAATTAAAATTGTTTTATTTTACTAAGACTACTTGATGTGTGTTTTGATATATTACAATTTATAATTTTAAAACAATGTCATGTCCACGGACAGTTGTAAGTACTACAATAATAATGTAGTTTTTTTTAAAAATAATTTTTTTGATTTTATTAAGTCGAAAAATGTAGTTTAGATTAGATACGTTCATGCATTCACTTCAAAGTTTTTAACACTTAAACATAATATATTCCTCATACTTTATTTATTTGAAATTTAGAAAAATGAAAGGATGTCTCTAAAAAATTGTATTTTATCTTTATAGGATAGTATTATTACGTAGTCGTTGTTAGTTTAGAAATATCTTATACAATATATAATAGAATACCGTGATGCTTATAATTTTTTATTATATAGGTATTTATACCTATCTCACAAATGTAAAAAATATCTTAATATTATATTCTCTTGTCGTATTTTACATATTGTGTAGATAGCGTAAATTATATAGCCATTGATATAAGTAAAATTGTGTTTTTCGTGAATCGGATGCATTTAATTTTTTACATTTAGTAAGTTATTTAATTAAAATTATGATAATAATAAAAAATAAAACGTCGTTCATATAATTATACAATATACAAGTATATGCATTTATATGCAAAAAATAATTTGCAAATTGAACAATTGTTACCATTTTTGGACTTTGTATATTCTACTACAAATCTATAATCGAACCATTTTAAGTTATCAGCCAATGTTTTATAAATATATTATACTTATATAATACTTGTTTATAATAAACTTAAATAATATTTTCAACCCTTTTTATGGTTATGAATTTGTTGATGTTAGTTTTATATAATAATATACTCTTATTCATATCATATGACTATGTTCAAAAATATTTTATCTAATTAACATATTGAAATCTCATGTTGAAAATTATTTTTGATGATTACTGATTTAAATAAATTTAATTTAGTTATGTGCTTGTGCATATTTTCATATTAAAACATTTGTAGTTTCTCATTTTGTGTTTAAATAATGATTATAGATATATTTATTTTCGAAGAGCATACAACATACATTTTCGAGGCAATTTCGAAAATTAGTGCCTCATAAATTATTTATCGATTTGTTCGCGCAATAACTGAGATAGGAGCGCGTTTCAAGAAAAGCAAGTATCTAACTCGCAAAACTCTCATACATAAAAGCTAATGGCATTATTATATGGGTGTGGTTATTAAAATAGTATGTATAAGTACACGCATTATATATGGACTATATCATAACATTTTGACACTATAAAATGGACAACGTGCATACACGATATAGGCGAAAATCCATTCAAATTTCTTAGAGAATATTTTGTATAAATTGTTTTAAAATCGACCTAAAATTCCAAAAAGTGTAAATAATCGTATTCAAATTTTAAATGAGATATCTCGAGAGACTATTGAAATATTTTTAGTGGCTTGGACAAAGAATCTATATATCAAAAAAGTAAAATAGATTAATATATTCTACAATATAGTAAATAATAATTGCTCGTGGTAGTTGTACTCCCGCCACACATGGGCTCTCAAGAATTATCAAAAATGAACAGCATAAATTATAATTTTATAGTTAACCGTTAATGTTATATAATATAACATTGTTGTTGTAGGCTTACACGCTATATTATTTTCACCTTCTATTTTACACGTATCGTGTATATGATTGGCGTATAGGTACCGGGTAAATCATAATAGTCGGACGGCCAGGTCGTAATAAACGTTAAAATATTAACGAGTTGGTTATGTAAAATATGTGATTAGTAGATAGTTCTTGAGTACTGGTATTTTTTAACATAATAATAAACTTAATATTTTTTATGTTGTTATGCTATCGAATATATTTTTTTGAATACGTTGGCGTAGTATTTAGTAAAGTACTTAAGTATTTTAAAAAAAAAAATCAGATGCATTCCTTTCGACGCTGAATTTTTAAAAATTATTTTTTGTATTATATAATAATAAAAACTAAACGTTGATATATTAATATTAATATATTCTTGCGATTCTATTTTAATGATTATTCTATAATATGATACCTATACGGCAGTGCCTATACTTGACGAGTGAATAGTGATGATGTAAGAAAAAACAATAAAATATATAGGCAAGATAATTAACTTCGTCGTGCTGTATTCAATCATAACTGTTGTATCTATAAAATATGTATAATAATATAATACCACTAATGTGGTTTTGTAGAATGCTACATATGTATTATTCGTAATGGTATCAATTAAAGCCGATGTTTGAATTCATTGTTTTCAATTGGGACGAGAAGACTACGCTTGTTACGCGGGCCGCACTCTTTTCATCCGTATAAAAATTATTTCATTATTATTATTACAAGCTCCCACATGCCGCGATCTCTTCGGTTTGGTTTACACGACGTACCTATATATAATATATTATGTTATACATTACATATGTGAGTTCGTATTAATCAACGTCATATCATTCGACGGGACATTATAATAATTCATAATAATATAATATGTATTCGTCGCGCGGGGTTAATACACTGAGCTCGGCGAGACATGTACATAATCGGGAAGACGAATAATAATTATTGTAGCTATAAAATAATGATATTTTACTGGATTAATATGATTACCCGTACCTATTAGTGCATGTATATGTTTGTCCGGTGTGTCTAGCGTGCCTACGCGTTAAGATCTCCGCTAATCTGTATAGATTTAGTTGAATTTAAGAGAATTTTACTAAATAAATGAGCAGTGAAAATCACATAATTACACCCCAAGTCTTTTTAAATATTTTGTTTCTTTTGATCATAATATTATGTTTGATTATATCTTTTGTGCAATAAACGAAAGTAAACGACTGCAAAACACAGATATATGATATAATTAATTGCAGTAAAATATAATCAAACATATTATTCCTATAACAACATAAAATCGAAAATGTGTTGAATACCTTTATTAAGATGTTTTTATGTTTGTCAAACGCGGGACTTTGTCGTGGGGCTTAGGAATCATTTGAGGGGCCTCCCCTCCAAATCAACGCTAATGGTTCTCGGGGTCGCCGGGTCGGCAGGATTATTAATATTGTCAAAAGTCAAGTGCATATACTTTCACGCACGATGAACGGATGAACAACTATAATACATTTATATATATCGTATAATATATATGTATACACATGCCTGCGCTCCACTCGTGTCGAGTCCCTTGTTGCTAGAAGACCATTTATAGTAATATATATGTATATATTTATTTTTATATATACCTCTTAGAGTCCACGAGTAAATCGACCAGCGCTAACAACCATTAACGGATGTTTGGTACGTCTGCATTCGTACATTTATGCGGACAATGAGTCGCTTTTGTTGAGCGAGTATAGTTAGTACTATTATAGTGTGTGCGTGTGTGTGTGTGTGTGTGTGTGTGTGTGTGTGATCGGTATGCGCCGCCGTGTAAACGAAGATTTTTGTCCAGAAAAAGGTTTGACACTGGACAAAAAAAAAAAAAAAAAATATTAAATAAAAATTACAATATCAACAATGTTTATACGATACTAATGAGATAACTTATAACACTATAATAGTTCTGCGCACACGTGTATATGGGACCGACAATAAATTAGAAAGTGAGAGTGACCGCCGTTACGAATGCGCAGGATTCTACGAAATAATATAATAATATGTATAACGATGTTAACCACTTTGGAATAATTGCATCAATACTCAAAATTGCAGTATGTACAGTGTTATACTGCCCTGATTTGTGTGGTATTTATTAAAAAACATCTAAGAAAAGTAACAGTTTTACTGTACGTTTTATATAATTATAGCGCTGCGAAGGATTTCTTAACGAGCACCTATATGGCACCTATATGGCTATATCCACTAATCGTTAGGAGTATTCGTTTTTCTTAAACTATTACTCTACACTACCGTATAATTATAGACGACGACAAGTCGGCAACTATTGTTATTAAAGAAAATATTAAATATAAATTATTGTTCGATACGACTATCTATATTACATATATATGTATGTATATTTTTTCATGTAAATATAATTGGAAAATTAATACCTACTTTGAGATTCAAATTTAAAAAAAAATTATATTATACTACAAGTCATAATACAGGATATTGTATAATATAGTGAAACTTCTAAATACCCGATACTCTTGGTCACTGAAATTGTGTTCGCTATTTAGAGGGTTTAGTTTGTAGAAAATGTGTAATTTGTTTCCAAAAAAACGTCAGTTATTTGAAGTTGTCCGTTAGGAGAGGTGGTTTCACTGTAGTATGAATAATTGAAAACATAATCTAGAAGAATCTGTATCAATGTATTTTTTATTTTTTACGAATTTGACAATCTAACTATCTAAGCCCAGTGAAATTTCAGGAGGATTATGTAATATTTATTTTTATGGCCTGTGACTTGTAAAAGATATTACAAAACGTATTTGAATACAATTTTACAATTTTTGTAGTTTGTTCATGACCTGCACTTAATTTAACACTACTATTCCTATACGCACAGCTTTATTTAGTAAAAATTTACCTTAGGATTATTAAAATAAATTATGTGTTTGCGAAGAATATTTGCGTTTAATTTTCTTTGTTGATTTAACAACTAAACACCATATCATGCATTTGCACTATCGTCTAACAAAAGCTCTTAGCCAAAATAAACTATTGATAGATATTTTTAAGAATAATTATCATATCTTTTAATAAATTCATTGAAAATATTTTTTTTTTATTATTTACTATTTTCGTGCAATTAGTTTCTGTACTTATTACTCATTACTCATGTTACTGAAAGCTTGGTAAACAAATTATTTTTCCATTTAGGTATATTATTATTAATATGTGCATTTTAAAGGCTAAAATAATAGTCGAGATTAATAACTGTATGAGACAGCAGCTCTTAATAAATTTAAAAAGAAAACAAATTACAATTCTTTTAAATAGCTTTTTATAATTATGCTGTAATTTGTTTTATTCATATTTAATTATTTATGATTTAAGATGAAGAAAAAGTAATACGATTGCCCACTAAAACATATAGTTGCGCGGACTTTCTTTAAGTTTTTGAATGGACCAATAATAGAAGACAGTTCTTTTACAAAATATAACATGACAATTCTTTATTGTAGTCTTTTTTATGTGGTCTATATATATTTAAGTTGCATAATTTTATAAAGTTTATTACACAAATTTAAATTAATGAATAGAAAATAAATTATTATAATAAATAGTAGTGGTAAATACTAAATTTAAAATAATTGTCATTGTTCAAAACGGTAATATAATTTTAAAATGTAATTGTTATAAAATCAAAAGGTTAATATAATATTTAATTAGGTACTGCAATTTTATTGTAAATATCTATAACAGGTATGCAAAAGTTTTAAAAAATATTTCTTATACCCACTATAATATACCACTATAGTGAATATTATTTAGTATAATGTAAAATGTATTATAAAAAATGTTTTAATTATATGTTAATACTTTAATATGTATACATAATATATATTAGTAAATATACGTGAAAGTTAACACATTTTTACTCTTGCTAAAATATCAAATTACGTATATACTCGTATAGATTCTTCAACTCGCCATTGAACTATATAAATATGTATATAATTATTATTGTATGAAAGTAGTATAGGTATAGTATGTATAATATGTATTTTAGTTTTACAATAAAAATTAAATATATTTGATGATTCAATGTTAGATTTTTAATGACTATTATAATGAAATGGTAACTACACAAAAAAGTTATTTAAACCCAATTTAAATGTATAAAAAAAAAATGTTTTACTTTTTATATATTGTATTTGTAATAAAATTTCAGTTTATTTCTTACGGTCGATTCCAAAGTACTTAAAAGAGATAAATGCTTATATCGCAAGCACACTGTCACAGTTCAAAGACGTTGAAAACTAGCTCATTACACGGATGAATTAATACTGTACCTATATTGTACATATATATAGATGCATACTGATCTCATCAAATGTAAATACCTAACTAAATATTTTTGTTATCGGAAATTATTTTATAATCAATTGAACGGTATAACAATTATTTATCTTTTTATTCAAAAATACGTTTTGAAGGTCAATATGAGGTGCAATTTATTAGCATTCACGATACCTACGGTAATAAGCATTACTAAATGTTGCCAAATCACGATCAGCCGACGAACGCGTTTAGCATAATATTTTTCTCTCAAACATGAAGCATTTACTAGGAAGTTTATTTTTACATCATTAATAATATTATTTTATGGTAAACGAAGATTAAATAGATACTAAAATAATTTTAAATATTCTCCTTATATGATTATATTAATTGTGATGTAGTTTTTGACGACCGATCAAAAACATGCATTGCTTTAGGTTAAAGCGTATGAGATCTAACGACTTTTTATATTATTTAGTTAATATTTACTAAAATACCCATATAGAGCTGCATAATACTTGTGTCTCAAAAAAATTTATATTTTGGTATCCATTTATGTATTAAATTCAACTGGTTAACTTGGCGTCTCGTCGTTTTGGTAACGCACCTTTTTCCTATTATTTTTCCTAGTAACCTAACCTATACTTTTAATTTATATTTCTCATATGAATATATTCTTATAAAAATTTATTTTATTTTCAATTTTTTTACAACAGTCCTAAAGTTTTAATATAAATTTGAGATTATAGTTTAAGTTGATAATTGACGAATTTATGATAATATATTACATTATTTATGAACATTTTTATTTTATCAACATTTAAAATTAAAATTTTAGCTTCAACCATTTATAATAATCTTGTATAAAATATAAAATATTTAGTTGTTTAGATATTTAAACAAGTAGCAACGATTTTCTCCAACACTTGGAACTTTAAGTACAATAGTAAAGCATAATACATTTTCAAGTTTTGCTTAAATGAAATGTACCTTATATTGCAGTAATATTTGGATTGTAATTATTTTATTTTATAAATTATTTATAAGTGTATATATTTTTTATATTTTAGTTTAATATTACATAATATAATAGATTAGTATTGATATTAATTGTATACAAAATGTAATTTGGCAATTTGTATGTATTTAAATAAATGATGATTATATATATTTTGTTATATAATATAATATATAATTAATAATATTAAAATTTGGAATGTAACTAGGTTGTTTAAAAAGATACTATTGGACACAAATTGTACTCTTTTTTAAACTTTTTTCGCAACGCAACTCACCTACAGCAGATAATAATCTCGGACACAAGTATTATTAGAGTTGGATTAAGGATCAGAGCCGCCCTGGAACAATATATATTTGATAGGTATTTCTTATCAAGAAGTAGTTAAAACAATATAATATGTGTTTCATATAATATTATATATTTATATGAATCTGTTAAATAATTTAATAAAAATACAATTGGCACCTTATATTATTACGCAAATAACTAGGTACTACAAGTTTAAAACAACAAATTATTAAAATCTTTAATTCATACATAAACACTCATTATAATGATTAAAGTAAATACAATATAATTTAAAGAAAAAACCCAATACCCATGTTTAACAAATATGGTTTTTCCTCGATTTGACTGTAGTAAATTTATTAACAAGTTCCTCCCACTTAATTTCCCTAACTATTTCAAACTCGATGCACAGTATTGACAAATCTGACATTTTCTCTTAGTCTAAAGACGATCTTAAATAATCTTTTATTTTTTTCAAAACCGAAAACGAACTTCGCTGCTAGCATTTAAAAATGGTAGATAATTCTTAAAATAATTTCTGTTAGGAAATGATGTTTCTAATGATGACGTTATTAAAGTTTTATGCAATGCAATAAATGATTTCTTATTTTCAGCCAAAATATTTGCCATTATACTTTTAAATTGTATTAATTTTTCTCCCAAGTCACTTTCTAAATCTATATTATAAAATTCAACTAGGTTTCTACATTTTTTTGAATGCTATCTAATATAATTCGTTTTCAATATTTAATAAAAATCTAAATTTATCATTTAATTTAGTGTAATTTTTCATTCTCCTATTTAATTCTAAAACACTAATTTGTCAATAATTACTAAAAATGTTTTATTTTTCATTTTTTTACTTCCCATAAAAATAACGTCCAAAGTGTTCTTATCTGTCATCATCTAATAATACCGGTCTAATTTTTTTTCTCGAAGATTCCCAAACAAATGTTTCACAACTACTTTGAGATTTTGCTTCTTCTAAAAATGTATAGAAAGAATTTTGAATTTCTTCATTATAATCCTTCAATGAAATATATAATTAAATTACATTAGATAAATCAAAGTTTTTTAATTGAAGTGCTTTTGAAGTTACTTCAAAACGTTTTAAAATTGGATACCACATGTATAACATAATTGAAAATTAAAAAGTATACATTTTTTTATAAATAGATTTTGCTTCATGGCATACTGCTGGTCGTTGATTTTTATCTGAGTATATTACTTCTAGAATATTTAAGATTTCTTTGTACCCGATATTTAGGGATTTGTAAACATCATACCTCGATGACCAGTGACCACTTAGTTTTACATAAATTTTTGGTACTTAATGAACCTAAAACTTTATTCAGGTATTTTTCTAAAAGTTCCCAACGATTTGTTAAGTCAAAAAAAAAATAAAATATAAATCATCTGTGTATTGAAAAAAAAACCTAGTCCTTTCACTGGTAGCTTCAGCAGCGTTTGATTGATCCTACCAAATTCAACGAATGCGTTGCACACGGTACAAACAACGCTTGTTCAGATATTAGTTTAATACGAGCCTTTAATGCATTATAAATGCCTGACATATTTGATGCGTTGTCATAGGATTGCCCTATACAATTTTTAAAATTAATACCTAAATCTGTAAAACGTTGTATTAATGCAGTTTCCATATCCTCACTTTTGTGACCGACTGATTTAAAGAATCCCTCAAATTTTTCAATGACAGAACTATTATCTGTCATATATCTTATAATAATAATCAATTGATCTATTTTAGTATTATCAGAGGTCGAATCAATAATGATTGTAAAGTATTTTGATTTGAATTACAGTGTTATCAATAACTATTTTGCTCATTAATGATATAAATTCATCGCATATTGTGGATGACAAGTAAGACACATTGTCACGGCTTTTATTTTCATGATTTGGTATATGATTTGTAAGGAATGGATCGAATTTAGAAATTAGCTCTAAGCATCTTAGATAATTTTCATTGTATTTTGTACCAAAATTTTCATCTTCTTCACGAAAAGCAAGTTCTCTTTCTGATAAAAAATTGTATTGTTGACACTACGCGATGTAATACATTTTTCCAATAATTAATTTCGTTATTTACCTGTTCTTGCAAAGCATTATCTACGTATAATGCTTTTCTAAAATATTCGAGAAAATGATTAAAATTAGATTAATTGATTTTCTAGAAAAAAATAGTTTGTTGTCAAAAAATCAATACGGCTTTAGAGACCGGGCTTAAGCACGGATAATGCACTATATCAAGTCACTCAGTACATTTATGGTAATTTAGATAACAACAACAAAACGATGGCAATTTTTTTAGACTTAGCTAAGGCATTTGACACAGTCAACCATGACATTCTATTGAATATACTGCCCAGCTTTGGAATTAAATGTTCAAGTTTAAACTGGTTTAAAAGCTATTTACATAATAGGAAACAATTAATTAAAATAAATGAAGTTAATGGTAATACATGTGTAATTAAATCTGGTGTACCACAAGACAGTGTTTTGGGTCCAATACTCTTTATTATATATATAAATGATATATGTGAAGTCAATATTGATGGATCTATAATCACCTATGCTGACGATACATGTCTGCTTTTTTCTCATAAGACTTGGGATGGTGTGTATGAAAAAGCTCACCGAGGTTTTAGACAGATAAGTAACAGATTAAAGGATAGAAATCTAATTTTAAATGTGGAAAAAACTGTTTTCATGCCGTTCTCAATTAATAAAAATGATATGAACTTTAATAATATTACAATTCATGACTGTGTTTTTAACAAAATTTGTGACCCGTTAAATTGTAAATCTATTAAAAAAGTGGAAAAAATTCGATACTTAGGTATTATATTCGATAAGAACTTGAGATGGAATTTACACATCAACAACCTATTAAGTAAACTACGTTTTATAACTTACAAGCTAGTAAAAATTAAACGTATGGTGCCGAAACAAACATTAAGAACAATTTACTATGCACTGTATCAGTCTAATTTCCAATATGGTATATTAGTATGGAGTGGCCTTAAAGATAACATACTAAATGCATTAACAATTAATCAAAATAATATTATCAGAATTTGTCTAAATAAATATTCTATTACGGGATCTACAAAAGTAAATTACAGGGAATTTGATGTTTTACCGGTAATGTACCTTTACAAAAAAATAGTAATAATGCATTTATTGAAACATATTAGACGAAATAATCATTACTATAAATTAGATAAAAAAAGAGAATTTAGAAATTATGACTTTCCTGTTAAATACACCAATAAATGTTTTGGACAGTCTTTTGTAGACTATCTGGGACCGACAATTTTTAATTCTATGCCGTATGAATTTAAAAAAAAAATTAATAATGGGTGATACTATTAATATTAAATATATAGTATACAAGTTTTTATTTTTGGAATTAGAGAAGAACGCGTTATGTATGTAAAGTATTTTTATTATTCTTTGATTCTAAAACTTCGAAATGTTATAACTTTATTAAATTTACTTACTATGTATTATGCTTTTATAATTGTTGAATGTTTATGTATGTATTTTTCATTTCTTTTGTAGATCATATTATATATTCTCATTATATTACTTTATTTCATAGTCTTTTGTTTTAACATATCATATTAGTATACGCTTTGTTATATTATATTATATTATATTATATATTATTAAATTTTATAACTACAATAACTCCCTCTCTTCATCACAAGCTTAGATTAAAGGAGAGAGGTTAATTGAATCTGTATATGTATTTGTCAATTTGTTGAATGATAATAAAAAATAAAAAAAATAAAAATAAAATATAACCTCAGTATTTTTAGTGGTTCTTAAAAGCCACTTACGGACATATGTACTATGAGATAAACTTATTTCGTGTTCTACAACCAAATGGTTACACTTTTGCCAATTTGTAAATCCTACATATGGATCAGTAAATACTTGTTATTTAGTTGCAAAAATAAGGCATTGGAAACAAACCACTCTAGTCATGATTATACTATGCGCTAGTCCATCCTAATAATATAGATATATTATTCAGTGCTATAACTTAAAATTTTATAAGTTAAAATAAGAATATATATTACTATAATGAAAATATGTAATTTTTTAATAGCTAACTTTATATTACTCAAATTAACATTGAAAAAAAAACATGTGCACAATATTTAATATTTGTATTACAAAAGTTATATGCCGCCTCTAAAAATTTTGCTGCCTTGGAGCAAAAGCTTCTTTTACACCTATGTTAATTTGGTTCTGAGTATTATGCACCGCAATATTATAAAACTTCGAATTTTTTGGAAGTATGATATTGCACCATAGTTGCTCAGTATACCTCACTATCAGTTCTAAATATTAAGGACTATTTGTCGACAATACAAACACAATCTGTATTATTATTATATACTATGTCTAAATCGTACCAATATAATTGACATTTACATAAAAATGTTATCCATGAATTGTGAAATATATACGTTTTGCTAGTAGGTACCTAATTAAAGAAAAATACAATTTTTTTAAAATGAGAATTAATTTTAAAACTGCATGATAGAAATATATATGTAATCATAAGCTAATGACCTAGTCGTTGAAGCTTTTAATTTCAATAAAAAAAAAAAAAAAAATTATAAATGTATACGTGCACGCATCAAGAAATATACAAATATTAAACATATTTCTATCTGTTGTTTACAGATGTGGCTCTATATTTGCAAACGGTGTTGGTCGCCGAATCTCTTTCAGAGCGAGCCGAAATACAACGCCAACAGCTCTTGGAAAAACTCACCAACAGAGAAATGTCACCTGCCAGGACTCCGTATATGGATATGAACGGGCGTTCAAAGGGTAATTATTTTAGCATATTTTTTTTTTTTGTTACGTTTTATTTACATTTCCGATTTTTGCCAATTATTCTAAAATCAGAGATGAGGAGAAAAAATATTTGTATAAATAATAGCTTTCACCGGGTTGGCAAATAATGGTAGGTCATATATTATATACTCATATTCTGTTTGCGAAAAAAGATGCGGTACCCACTACCGACAAATAACTATATATATATATATATATATATATATTATATACTCACGATATGTGAATACATAAAGAGGTAGTTTTTATTATTGTGGCGTTGTCTCGTCGCCTATTTTAATCATGACGATGGGATTTCAAGGTAAAATGTTGACACTATATCAAAAACTACAAAAACCCACGGCACAATGCTTCCATACCGACACGGCGACGCCACAGGTTGGTATATAATAGTAATATAATATATAGTTGATGGTAGGCCGATAAATACCTACAAAAATACCCACTATCAGAAAATAACAATATAAGAATATGTGCAGCGTACCCTGTCAACTCTTGATATAATTATTTTGAATTTAATTTTAAGAATTCTATATGCAATATTTCTTTTGTTCACACGTCTGTCTAAGTATTAAAATAAAATTTCACAGAAAATAGTAAAAAACATATTACTTAGTACCAAATGATGTGATATTGGGTACCGATGTATTGTATTTATAATGTAAATCAATATTTTAAAAATAAAATGATTGTAAGCGGTGATCTTAATTCTTGATTTTTTATCCATTAAGGTATACACCTAACATTGGAATTAATTTACACCTATTGTATTTCCAACAAACCTACTCATCTTAAAAATATGAATAATAATTTTGAAAAATATGTACAACAATAAATATTGAAATTAGGTTTAGGTGTTATAACTAAAGATCAAAATGTGTTCTTTTCTTAAATGGAAGGTACCGTGAAAAATTACTTATTTTTAAAACTATTGTTATAAATTATACCATTTATAATCTGTCGTTTAAACTCATAACTATTTTCAGAACGCAACTATTTTATAATTTAGAATAATTATATCCACAGTCGTGTTTGTATATATATGTTTATATAGTGCAATATTATAATGTTATTATATGTGTATTCGGTAATTTTCGCTTAGTTATTTTTTTTTACACTTTTTTAAATTGTATATGTTATTGAACAGATGACGCCAATGCCGTATTCCAGTTTTCATTTTTTACCCGCCTCAACCGCAATGATAAAAAAAATGCGCATTGATTATTATGTACACTTATATTATAATCGACGGCGTCTAATATAATGATATTAATATAAATTATGTTTCGTCACAGGTCTGATAATGAAGTCGAATAGCTTCGCGTGCTTACACCAGCAAGCGGCGTACGAAGAACTGTGCTCGAACCAACCGATCTACAACAACGTTCCGTACGAAGACGACATAATGCTCAATTACGAACCTTTCGTGACCGGCTACAACGGATATGGCCCACCGTGCAAACACCACCTGAACGCGAAACGGCACAGCACGCCAAACAGCAGCGGCGGCGGCGTCGGCGGCGGCGGAGGCATCATCCCGGACGGCAGCAACCTGTCGACGGGCTCGTTGAGCAAATCGGCGCTGAACGGCAGCAGCAGCCTCAGCAGCCGGTCGAACAGCGACTCGTCCGAGAGCTACAAGAGTGAGGTGATCTACGTGTCGGCGAACGCGGTCAAGTATTCGGCCAGCAAGTACGGGCCGCTGACGAAACGCGAGAAGATATTGTTCGTCGATCACACCAAGAAATACTGGGCCGCGGTGCTGTCGTCTACCATGTACGTGTATAACGGCGAAAAGGAGTTGAAACCGTGCCTGGTCGTCCACCTCGAGGGGTACGCGGCCCGTGACACGGCGGGCGGCGGCGGCAACCGGAATAAGGACTGGATGTTCGAAGTCGTGTGTCCGGGCAAAAAGACTTACCAGGTATTGCCTAAACGGCTATACAACCTGTACAACGATATTATTATGATATATGTAGGGGTGGTATAGGATATGAATGACCGACACGGTAAAACAATTCTTAAAAAAAAGTGGCTAAAAATACGATCTAAAAAAAAATCGACATGTATGCTATTTAATAATGTAGTTTGTCGATAGTCTTGTAAAGAATACTTTTGTTCTGTATTTGAATAAATTGATGAAAAGCTTCAAACACCTATAATGCATTTTTTAAAAAGTATATTTTAAATGGTACTCTAATATATTTGTTTCAATACATTTATTTGAATATTTTACAAGACTCTAGATCATCAATAATATTATAGATGTAATGAAATAATCTGCAACATGTTGAAAAAGCATATGATTTAAAACATTTTTTAGTTAAGTTGCTAGAAGTGGAAAAAATAGTAAATTGTTGAATATTAAACTTTAAAGAAATTAAAAATGTTTTTATGCATATTATATTTTTACATTTGGTAAAAATAGTTTTAGTTATAGTTTATAGTTTAAAATATATAAACGATTTGATTTTTTTTTTATAACTTATTTAAAATATAAAAGAAAATAGTATATGCGTTTATAGCCAAAATATTTAATAGATACGTACATCTTTACATATTATACGACAAAAAAAAAAAAAATAATGACAGTTTTTAAATTTTAAATCCTACAGACATCAGGAAACAAATATACATCGAATCAGATTTCTCCTCGAAGTTTAACCATATAGATTTGTCCTCCCAAAATATATCTATATAAATCCGAAAATCTGGATATCTGGAACATTACCAGTGTTATATATAGTACTTATCGCGGTATTTACATCACAACAGTTTAACACATCTGTTGCGTCCGTGTAAATATACTAATCGCGGCGGCGTTGTGCATTTTTCTGTTTCCAGTTCATAGCTCAAAATCAAAATGACCTGCACTCTTGGATTGAGGCCATCAATAATTCGTGCAGCAAGACGTCCACCCCAGAAATGGAGCAGCTCTCGCCGTCTCCCATATGCTTCAAACAGGATCTGTTGCCTAACCGCGAATTGCCCGTACCACCCACTGCAACCGACGACCCCACCGCGCAGGATTGCTTTTACGATAAACCTAATCCTATAATAAGACCGGTCAATGTTTACGAGAACGGGACGGACGACGTGGACATGATTGAGTCGATATACCACTTTATCGACGAGTCCAAACAAGAAAAGTACACGTTGCCAAAGGTTTATATTATTATTGTTATTATTATAAGTACCCGTTGGTATTGTCGTTGTTATTGTTAACCGATCGTTATCGATTTCTCGGTACGGATGAAAATTTATATATATATATATATTTTTTAGATCGATAAACAGTTCTGGGACGGCGACACGTCATATTACAATATCCCAAACAATATACCGGTGCCCGTGACAGTCAAGGAAGATCGAAATAACAACGAATATGATGATTATTTTGCCGAAAAGGAAACTAGCTACGACATAATAACGAGTATGTTTTAGCAAATTCTTCGTTGGGCGCCAGGGTGGTAGACAGAAATTTCAGCACAAAAACAAGGACGTTATAGAAGCATTGAAAGAAGGGTTACAATGGGTTTATAGAATAGGTTTTAGAATTCCGATGATGATGATGATAATAACAAAAACTGATCATACTATTCTCTTTTTAATGTTTTAATTATTAAATTAATTGCAAGTACAGAAAAACATTGCATTAATATATAATGTATTAATACTTTTGTAAAAAAAAAAAGTATTTTTTTTTTTGTGTATGAGATATTTTAATAGAAAAATAACAATAAGACTTATTAAGACTGCGTGACAATAAGTGGTTAACTTGATTCGCATATCATTAAGGTTTGATAAAAATTAACCGCATATAGAAAATGCATAATTGTAACATGCGATATCGTAATAATTTAACAAGAAAACACCATGTAAGCTTCTTGAGTGAATGTCAAGTGACTACAAATTTAAGTTTAAAAAATATTGAATTATATTTTAATTCTAATATCTACTATTATTATTAACTTCGAAAAAAATAAAACATAATATTCAGAAATCAGTTTACCCTTAAAATTGTCAAGGTCATAATAAAAAACACTTGTAAACTTGTACATATTATGTCGTGTCTAATGTACGCGAACTTTGGTTTCAGACGACGAATGCGAGATGACTGTAGCGGACCCGGTTTTGGGCGTACAACAGATAATACAAAAAATCGAAGAGATAAACAGTAAAAAAACATCACCTTTTTTAAGGCGTAAATCGCAACCAAAGAACAATTGCAACGGCCTGATGAGAAACTCTACGCCGATTTACACCACCGATGAATTTTACGAACCCATGAAAGTGATAAAAAACATACAACCCTGCAACAACAACGTGACTGCAGTTGTCGGTTCACAATCGTTTCGAAAGTCTCGTTGAACGGGCTTTTTGTTCTCGTCGAGACAATATCATAATATCCTTTATTCAATTATGTGGAAAATCTCAGTCATGTCGTAATTAAATTTATCAATTTTCCTTGAATTGTTTTAAAGGTTTAAAAGCTACAACGGTTGCGGATTGTTGTATTTATATATTATGCACATTTAAAAACAATATTATGCCACGACGTTGCGGTTATAACAAATATTACATTAAATTATTATTTTTTAGTAAGTCGCTCAAGAAATTTTTTAAATTGCAAACAATTTTGATATTATCATATCGTATACATTTATATAGTTTTCTCCTATTTTGACAAGTCTGCTTATCGGTAGAGATCCTGTTTAAACATTGCATATTATTCCATATTGTACAAACATTTTTAACACCAAAAAAAGGGAAAAGCTACTTTTATGTTTCTAGTCTGTAGGTTGTAAACAATTTTTACTTTGGTAATTGATTTTTTTTTATTATTATATAATAGCATTATTTAAGTAGAAACTACAATTGACAGATTAATAACATTGAATTATAATTACTATATACTGTACTTTTTTTTTTTATATATACAAATAAACAAATACATTCCGTGTTATCGACTAAAAACAATAAAACTTACAGAATTATACTGTTAAAAATTACTGTCGGATCTCTAATATATATTGTATTGTATGAATACTTCTACCCATTAAAATGTCGCATAGTCTCGTGCTTGTCTGTCTTAACATGATCTTTACAAGTTTTTCAATTCATTATAATATCGCGATTTTTTACCGCTTATAATGTTATTATTAGTCAACTGTTATTTGTTAATATACATTACATAGGATTTAGGTATAGATAAACCATGGACTTTATAATTTGTAATTTGTACATAACGTATAACTATATAATATTAGTGCAATCAAGTAACCGCATTGAATGTAATTTACTAAAACTGAATAAACGCAGTAATATGTAATATAGAAATATGATTAAAATTAAAATTGTATTTTCTATATTTTTTTCCTTGTTGCCTCATTAAGATGTATTGTATTATTGGAGAGTATTACTATCTATTGATATAATTTTATATTATTTTAGGAGAAGATTTTTATAATATGATTGCATCTATAGTCGAGATAACAGTATACTTACTTAATTCAATTTTATAATTATTATTTCTTTAAAATTAAAATATTTTATCGATTAGATTATTAAATATTATTATCATAGAATTAAAATTTGACAATTATTGTGATCAGCTGATTTTTTATTTGTATAACTATGTAATATATAACTGTTTAGGATTTATCCCTATTTTGTTTCATAATGCTGCAGTTATTCAAAATCTGATTTTTGGAATTTTTAATTTAACTTCCATTTAAATAGATTAAAAATATTATTAATATTTGTACCATGTATAGATAATTTAAAGTATTTACAGTAATTATTTTTTGAGTTACACCAAAAAACAAAATCAATTTTGTCAAAAACTTGTTTTGAGTAAAAAGTCCTGTTTATTCTAAATTTTTTTTTGTTTTTCCGAGGTATTTTAGAAAGTTCCAGGAATCTTTTAGGTTTGATCTCCCATTCCCCAAAGTACAAACTAAATCTAATTTCCTACCAGAAACCATCTACAAAGTTGGAAATCAAAACACTTTTGAATTTTAATGCCCCAAAAAATGATGAAAGACTGAAAAATAAACACTAATTATTGTAAAATTAATACATTTATCGCTTCGTCTCAGAATCTAAAATTTTAAAGCAATGGATAGTTTTTAAAATATAAAAGGTCGGCAACTGAGTACCGCTTCGCTGTACAGAATGTGTTGAGTGGATCATTTTCATAGATGTGTTAAATTTGAATTCAATGATGTAAACCATTGTATACGAAAAACGATTCTGAGCTAAGATGGTCTGTTAGCCTATATAACTAAGTGTATTCTATGATTGTTATTAAAATAATTAATTTTACTATTAATAATACAGTAAGTCGAATTCATTTTTGCAAAAAACATGGCATTTGAAAATGTTGAGTACATAAAATATAGTATACTTTAAAAGTTTCAAGCACTCACAAAAAATGTTTTTAAATTACAACGAAATAACTAACATTGTTATTCTTTCTTTTAATATCTAATTTCGTCCAAATTTGAACTTAAAATGTTATTAAAAAAAATTATTTACTGTTGATGCATTACATTTTATCTACAATCTGCTTATTTGTAAACCAGATTATTTGTCGCGTATTATCTCTCAAGGAGCGTTGGTAGTATAATAGTATAACTAATATAATGTCAATATGTGTTCGACTGCCAATCGCCGCGTAAATAAAAAAAAATATTTTAAGCAATAACTCCAATCTATATATGCTTATAACTAAAATATCCATACAGTCCACGATTTAAATTCATAAAGTAACAATAACAGTTATAATACATATTTTTTTCTAAAATTATAGTCAATAGTCCGAATTTTTTAAAAATAATTTCAATAATACATATTTTTTTCAAACAATAATCAATATTAGGTACATTTTTTTATAACTTATAATAACTTAATATTTTTTTCAAACATATTTTCTTATAATAATCAATAACACGCATTTTTTATATAATAACTTTATTATAAACTATGTCGTGTTTTTAAATATGAATAAATTGGTCTCCATTTTCATCAACTTTTTTGTCAGTTGCTTCATCGATTGTTAAATCAATTACTTTATTAACTTTTTTCATATTTTTTTTTTTTTATGTACAATAATAAATTATAATGCGGAGCCCATTTAATATAATCTTTTTCACTCCGATATCGATCTCCCCAACAGTTGTGTATTTTTTGTAGTGTACAGTTTTGAATAAATATGGAATTTATATTAAGTGAAAAATCGAAACCATTAATGCCAATGGATGGATATAAGTTTTGTTTCTATAAAATGCTATCAAACTATATCTAACGCTGGAATTGTAGCAAGAGTAACTGTAAGTGTTATTTAAAAATCGATTCTAATAATGATGAAATTACAGAAAGCAACACAAATTATAACCGTAATAAAATTGAGGAAAATATTAATAAGCGACAAGCGCTGAGCAATTGCTTAAAAAGGAAAACTGCTGAAGATGCTTTTGCAAAGCCTTCAAAATTAATTCGCAGAGAGTTGAAACAAAGAGATATAAGCATTTTAACGAATTATGACTTATCTCTAATACGACATAATATACATCGAGCTCATTCTATTATTCATCTTTGACTGCCAAAAAGTGCCATAGAAACACACGTAATTTTAGAATCAATGAACTATAAAATTAATAACAATGAACATTTTGTATTTGTTAATAATAGCGTGAGTTCTATTATAGATTTTTCTACTGAACGTAATTTAAAAGTTTTATGTGACGTCACAGACATGTATATGGATGGGACTTTTAATGTTTGCTCTAAATATTTCACTCAACTTTTTACCATTCATGGATTTAAAAATAACATATATATATACCACTTGTATTTTTCTTGCTACCCAACAAACAAAAGACCATTTACGAGTTGGCGTTCAAATATTTGGTTGATCACTGTAGTTTGCATGGAATGAGACTCGCAGCTATTCAAGTATTCATAAATTTTAAGATTTACGATTATATGGCAGTAAAGAACGTATGGCCAACATCACAAATATGAGGGCGCAGATTTCATCTAGCCCAAAATTGGTGGCGGAAAATTCAGAATCTAGGTCTCATGATGATTTACAAAGACATTAGTTCAGAAAACGAAATAACTAATTTTTTGATATTATATTTTGGCCTACCTTTTTAAACCCAATAGAAGTTATCGATTACTTTAAAGACGATTTGATGGCAATTCGACCAACAGATGACGAAAAGAATTATAGAGTTTATGGACTACGTATTTGATAATTATATTTCCTTAAAAGCAAGTTTTCCACCAAGTATATGGGCTCAATTCTCCATTACTTTAAACAAAACTACGAATAGTGAGAGTTATCATTCGAAACTCAATAGTTGTTTTTATAACGCGCACCAAAATATTTATCTATTTATATATGAGATGTTAGAAGTGCAGTCAGTAACATATATTAAATGCAGGAGCAATAGGACTAGAAAATCCAAGAAAAACAAATTTTTTTGAGAGAAGTGATGACTAAGTATACTAGTAATCTCATTACCAGATACCAATTTTTAAAAACAATGTGTTTTAAATTTTTACCTAACTACTAAATTTTTTTAATAATAATTTTAATATCATATATATTTAATACACCAACAATATGGAACTCAACTCATACATACCTCTTAATAGCCCGGGAATTAACTAATACGTAAAGTAGGTCTCGGGAATCAACTCACCAACAGCGATTATGGCAATTGTTGGGTTATTATCATTTTACTTTCTTGATTTTTATCCATAATGGTAATCAAGTATGGTAATTGAAATCAAAAGTCTGAATTTGTGTTAAATAGGAAAATAATAAAAATGTAACTCAGTAATAATGAGTAGGTGGGTAATTAAGCTACTTTTGATATAAAATATTAATAAAAGAGATCTGATATTACATCCAAGCGGTATCACGATTTGAATCCACAAAAATGTCGGCATGAACAGTCCCAAAATTTCTATTTTTTAACTTTTTTCCTAAACTATGATAGCTAGAAAGTTGGTTAATAACTTATTAAAAAGTGATTATCAAATAGATACAAAATATGAAATTAAAAATTTTGAAAAAAATTACTTAATTTTTCTCAGTTAAAAAAAAAATTATTTTTCACTAGATTTTCATTTAGCAGAGTATATTTCCAAAACTGGAGAACGGCTTTTGTTGTTTGGGGTCTTGTTAGATTTATATTGACTAGGAGAAGTGCAGTGAAGATTTTCAGAACTTTATCTTTAATCGTTAATTCACTACAAAGCTTTAAAGCTGAAAAACATCAAAAAACTCCCAATAAAATATATTTTAATATTTTTTTAAAGCTCTGTAGTGAATTAACTATTAAAGATAAAGTTTTGAAAATCTTTACTGCACTACTCCTAGCCAATGTGAATCTAACAAGACCCCAAACAACAAAATCCGCTCTCTGATTATGGAGATCTATTTCAATGAAAATGAAAATGATTATTTTGCTGGGCTGTTCACACTGACGATTTTCTGGATTCAAATTGTTATACCGCTTGGGTGTGATATCGGATCTCCCTCTCATATATTAAAACTAGCTTTATTACCCATCTACTCATTATTACTAAGTTACATTATTATTATTTTTCTATGATCAAGTTATCAAGTTTAATAAATAGGTTATTTAATAAATAAAACAAGCAAAATGAATTTAATACCTCTTAAATTCAAACCAGTTATATTCAACTTACTATATTCTACTATTATCTAATATTTTCTCAATAAATTAATTTGCAATTAATAATTTCTTTAAAGTACAATTTTGGTTTAATCATTTTGTAATAGAATACATACATATTACATACAGTTAATACATTTCTAAAAATTAAAAATCAAGAAAGTTTATCTGCCGATCTCCGACTTGCTATGCGTTTTTTTTTTGTAGTTTATCTTATATTTATTGTACCGGTGACAAGATATAATTTGTATCTGATATTTGAATATTTATTATGATAACATGAAATATTTTGTAAAAAAAAGGTACCAATTCGAAAAAATCTTTCATCGGGGTCCGTATTCTACAAAAGTTTATGAACCGCTGCAATAGGTTATAAGCATCATGGAAGTATACATTACCTATAAATTATTATAGTCTGTATAAATATAACAGGATATCTAATATCGATAACACTTGCTAAGTGCAGTCAAATAAAATATTATAGGCTTATAATCATTTTAGTATGCAAAGTTGGTAATGCAACATTGCAAACATATATATGACGTACGTTGCGTGCACTCGTCATATATTTATCTGTCAATATTATATCATTTATCATTTCTAGATACCTATAATAAAAGTATAGCCTACGCCCAACAATATAAATATGTTCTATGTAGATTGTAGGTACACCAGCTCAAACATTGAGTTAAAATAAAACATATACCAATTTATTACATATTTGTATCCACTACCTGATGACATTATAAGTGTCTACCTATATTATTGTTCATTTTGACGTAATAAATCTTTCCTCAATAATTTGTACTGTGAACTATAAAATACAATAATTATCTATAAATGTAACTGCTAACTTAGCATCAATAGCTGTAGGAAGTATGTATTTCAAAATATATATGTCTTTTTTATGTGTATTTAATAGTAAATAGATAGGTAATATTCATAATTATGCATTATAAATTATAAAGTTTAGATGACTAATAAATGATAAGTAATTATTATTTATATATAATTGTAATTATAACTAATGTATATAAATATTATAATATTATAAGATACAGAAAACATTTTTTCTGGCGTTTAGAAAAATATCCAAGCCATATTATCAATTAAAAAAAACGCATTAGAAAATAATTGAGAAAATTAGATGCGAAAAATATGAACAATTACCTTCCTAAACGTTTGTATAGCAAAACCTTGATTATTTTTCATTGTAATTAATAATGATTTTAAAAGTACACTAGTACCTACCTATTATAATATAATAATTAATATAGATACTATATTTATATATTATATATTATTGAATCTAAGGGAAAAAAGCCCCCTATCAACTAAATACATTATTCTTTTTTTCTTTTTATTCCTTTTTAATAATTTGTATACACTTTCATAGTTTTATGTTATAATAATATTTAATAAACTAATACACCTAATATTAATCAATTAATGTTAATAACTGTTATAATAAAATAAATATATATAACAAATTGAGGTGGTTCAATAACATTCCTTAACATGTATTAATCTTATTATAAAATATATAAGTATAGCTGCAATCTACATTTTAAATTGTCAATAACTGTCATTTGTCAATTGTTGTACATAATTAAAAAAAAAAGGCTAAAGGAAAAAAATTAAAAATAATTGTCATTTGTATATAATTTAAAAAATGTTTAAAATGTTTGCTTTCTAATTTTGTGGTTAACTACCATTAGAAAATCTAATATACTTATATCATTATTTTTAATTTGCGTACATAAATGTTTCAAGCGGTTTTCGGTTAATGTTTTGTACTAAGTTTTGTACTTCTATAATCTCCTACATTACTTAACGCCGATTTTGTTTGGTCTGCAGGAACTTCCATTTTCATTTTTTTTAATCAAATTCCAAATTGTAGAATGCTTATAACCTCAGAACTTTGGAAAACGGTTATTCCAACCCTTTGTAGTATTGTTGGTGCGATGTCCATATTTTAATGTTAATTCATGTACATTCCATGTAGATGGTGGAAATATGGGAGGTATTTTACGCAAACGCAAGGACGAAGCAGCTCCTACTCGCCTATATGTATTATTTACATAGTAAAAATCAAAATAAAACAAAAGGAAAAAACTTAAAACTTAAAACTTCTGCATGAAGTGTATATTTTCTAAAAATAATCACAACAATAACTATATGAACGAATAAACTATATTTGTAATAATAAAATGTTGTAAATATGTACTAAGGTATCAACACCAGTTTCCAGATAGTCTACAATAAAATATAAAACGTTCATCATTTTTAAGATATAGTCAAATGTCAATTACTTTTATTATTTTATTACTTTAATCTTTTAATTTCAAAGGTATATTTATACCTATATTGTTTAAAATATTTGGTGTATTATTTTATTAAATATTATTATGAGATAAATAAAGTATATAAAAATTATTAAACGAATATTATATATTATATATATGGTTATAGATGCCTATGTCAAAAAAAGTTTTGAAATTTTATATTGAAATATAGATATATTGTTTAAAAATTTAAAATTATAAAATATACACTATAGTAAAAAAGTGTTATGCATTTAGTTGGTATGGTGTTTTTTTACTGTATTTTGATATCGGGCTTCTTCCCGAATACCATATTATTAGTTCATGTTATATTATACAAGAACAAAAAAAAACCAGTTGGACGGGGAGTCATTTATAGGAATGATATACCTTGTTTAAATATAATGTAATATTAAAATAAAAATTAATTATTTAATATTAAATATTAATCCCATTCATTGCATTTATTAGTGAGGTCATTTTTTAAATCCTTCAGCAGAAAATTGGTAAAAATATACCTAAACAAAACTGGTGACAATTACGATAGTTGTGTAGAGCCAACAAATTTGAAATTTTAAGATCTTCGTGATTCAATCAGATTTCTTATGAATATATTATAATGTTTGTAAATTGTAAGTATGATTGGGTTGAGAAGGGGCAAATTGTTATTGTCCGGTGGCGCAACATTCCTAAATGCGACCTTGAGTGCAGTAGCAATATCACACAGATGTATTCTGCTGAATATCATTATATTTTTTTATAATCATTCCATAAATGTGAAATTGAGTTTGTCGAAGACAACAGGTCTTTATAGACCGATAAAAATAAGAATGTTTTGTTTATACCAGTGATTCGGAGAGATTCATTTCAGGTTATTAAATTTAATTATTTTATTTAATTTTATGAGATTTAGCATAACAATTATTATGTCTCGATAATTACAATTTATATAAAAACAATTTAATAATGATAGAAACAAAAGGGAAACGAGTAAAGTCCACACTATTAGATTTTAAGGCTTATATAATATGCAGTGCATTAAATTATAAAAGCTCATAGATAATTAAGATTTAAATAGAAAAATTAATAAATATATAAATATGAATGATCTAGTTATAGCCATATAGGCTGTGAATTTGATACAAGCACATGTTTTTTATTTCTTGTAAACTTTTAAGTTGAGTACCTAACACTAGATTTGTTTGTAGAATAGACTTCGATTTACGTAGGTACGAGACCTAAGGTATACATCATATTGAAACTTTTATTTTGGGTTTATAGATATTAATATTTAATCGCATCTTTTATTAGTACGGTATTTTCGTTAATTTCCGTACTTTTAAATACCGGCTATTTTATAAATGAGTTTAACCTAAGGTTATGTTAAACGCATTTTATAATATGTTAAATTAACTGAACATAGGCCTTATTATTACAATATAGCGGTGGACGACGTTAAAAAAATTTCAGGGGAACTAGAAACCACAACATAATATCGAGGTCGATGTGCCCTTCTTATTGTACTCACCACCAGCACGGTAGTTCCTATTGATCTTTGCTATTATTGAGTTATTTTTGTAATAATTTACGTTGGGAAATGACGTTACGTTACTAGTGTAATTGCTGTGCTTGCTTATTGCTTTTATTCGGCTATTATCAAGGTGGAGCGCGGAAAACGGTGTGTTGACGTTCTCTTATCTTATCAACGACCGTCAACATTCGACAAGTGACAACGCATAGAAAATGTATCACATCTCTGTTGACTCTCAGAGGGAATGCTGCTTTATCACTTTCAAACAATAACAAGTACTTATTAAACAATTATGATAATTTATAATACTAAATGACACATAAATCGTTCTCATTAGTCATTACTTTCAATCGACACGAACGCGTTCTACGAATTTTAGGTAACAAGTCCAAAATTTATTGCGAGAAGTCATCCGGTTATCAAATTTTATTTAAAGATTACCATTAGACTTGGCAGATTACGATCATCTCATTGAACTCTGCCCCTTTTCATTTCCAAATACACCAGTTCGCAGAAGACGAAAAACACCGCTAGCGTTATGAGTGACGGTAAGTACTTTTCCATATCATTATCATTAAACCTATTTACTTGCCCTATCGACCGTTTAAATTAATTACATCATTGTTTTAAAAATATTAGTTATATAAATCCAGGATAAAAGTTTCGAAATTTTGTGTAATAATAGCCAATAGGTAATATCATATTATAATATATTGTTATAATGATAACGTTTTAGGTACGCCTTTAGCGTAATTATTATATTAAGCCCTTTTATTGTTCACTCGGCGCTTTTGTTTTGCATTTTTGTATATTTGAATATTATTGAACAATACAATTATTGTTAATAATACATAACGACGACGTTCAGAGTTCCGGCGTATGTTTGCAGAGGAAAATCCGAAGCGAAACGTACATATTTTAGGTACGCCGTACGTCATTGGCGTTGAGTGGGGACTGGAGAACCGTTCGTCCGTGCACTTTGCACATCCTATTAAAAATATGCTCGTCCGATGGCCGCTGCCGCCAACGTAATTATTATTTACTAATTGGTCACCATCGGTAAATTTCTGGTTGTTGTTGACTGTATAGTTGTCCCGCCTGGCCAAAGTACCATTTGCGTAAAATATCATATAATATAATAATATAATGTCTACTAGGTAGGAATATTCACGTAATCACCCGCAGTCTGTGTTCTCGAGTCTCCGAAGCAGTACCTCTCCTCGGACAAAAAAATAAACCTGACATCTCGCTACTCGCCAGACAGTAACACTGCGTGCGCGGTTTTTTAAAAAATAAACCGTTTTCAAGGTAAAATTTGTTTCGTGTAGGTACTTAGGTAAGGTAGTGTTCCCGGTCGTTTTTCTATCGCTACGGATTCTCGTATTTTTAAAACCTCTAGACGATCATTGCTGACGATCTTCTCGAAGTTTACAATAGATACCGCCGCCGGTTGACTAGTTATTTCCCGAGCTGCGCTGTCCAAGGTTTCTGACTTTTTGACCGTCACCACAATTAAACACAATTACTTCTTTTATAGTTAATTAATATATATTTAAAAAAAAAAATACTCTTTTTCAAAAGATTAAATATTTTTTAAAATGCATGTATATGTGTTCATTGTTTAATGCCAAGTTATCAAATCATTTTTCAAAATTGATAACTTGATTAGTTAACAGTTTTAATATAGTTAAAATATGACTTTAATTACCTTCCCCTTGCATGTAGGTTCTGTTTAGAATGTGTTTATGGATATTTTTGATGTAACTAATGGTAAACTTTATTACCTATCTATTTGTAAGCATTTACAGAATAATAATTCATATGTGAATTAATTAAGTTCAAGTCCATTTTGCAAATTGCATTAGAACCTCTGCTTAAATTTGTCCATGAATATGACTATTAAGTCGAAATAATGAGAAATGAGAGATGTAATTTATTTTATGTCCACAAGTAAATACCTACATTGCTTTGATAACCATTTTTCTGTGTATTGTAACTTGTCGGCAAAATATATATTTTTGAATTTGATTTTTATATTACCTATACTTATGTTTAATATAGATAGTAATTAGACTACTTATATTACTACTATGTAACTATTGACCTAATGGAGTAAGTTTTTTGTGTATTGTTTTTGAATATTCATACCCAAAATTGTATTAAATTGAAGGCCAAACATTTTATTAATTCTTTGATCTATCATTTAAAAGTGAATTAGATAAGTGCTTCCTAATCATAATATTATGGATTATAGATTTTTTTTTTTAAATGTAATTATTTGCTAGTATATAGTAAAATATACTATACATTTTAATGTTATTAAATTGTTAATTTTTCAATTGATTAAATATTATTTTTAATTTTCTCCATGTGTATTTATTTATTATTGTTTTTTATTTAATTCATAACGACCTAAGATCAGAGAACAGATTAAATTTTAAAAAATTTAACAAGTTGATTCACAATTTAAATGTATGACATTTGATTATTATTTGTGTAAACATTGGTAATACAAATACAAGAAAATTAATCTATACAATTATTTCTTATTAGCACTATCAATTTTGAAATCCTAATTACAATTATTTCTCATTGTAACTAAAGTTTATTGTGTAATAATAGCTAAAATAAACACTGTTAAATGTAAATTAAAAAACTTTTTTTTTTTTTGTGTACCTATTTCAGATCCAAAAAATATGGATTCAAATTTAGCTGCATTGAGCTTGGCAAATCATGATTTTTCCTTTTCTTTGTACAAGGTAAAGAACTATTTTATTAAAATTATAAATATCATTTGTCTTACCTAATTATTATTTTTGCATAATTTAGGAATTGGCTAAAACTGAGACAGGAAATATTTTCTATTCTCCGTTCAGTATCCATCTGATTATGTTTATGGCTAGTGTTGGAGCAGCTTCAAAAACCTTTGATGAAATGATAACCACTATACATTTAAATAAAACTACTCATTCATTGGAAGCATATAAGGAATTATTGGAAGACTTAACAGTGAGTATATTATGCCGTGTCTGATATTTATCAATTACATTGTACATTCAACACCAACATCAGATATCCTCAGATACTGAATACAGGCACGACTGGCTGACGTCAGATACTCTTCAATGAAGTTATAAGTTTTTTTTACATATAACCATTTCAATATATAAATGTTTTAGTAAAAACAAATTTAATTAAACCGGAATATGTATTTTCAAATATGATATACAAAAATGGCATTGAATTTGTTAAATTTTTGATTTTTTAGAATTTTGAAATGGCATATAGTAATGGAATATTAATTTTTACCTAAATACTATTGTAATTTATGTTTAAAATTAATTCTAGGTTTAGTTAAATAAAGTATGAAAATAATTTTAAATGTAATAAAATGACAGTTTATTACATTTTAAATGTAATAAACTACATGTAATATAACATGTAGTAATTTAATATTATTTTAGAGTGGAAATGATAATCTCAAACTGGCAACCGGAATGTTTGTTGATACAGCTTTTAATGTTAAAGATAGTTTTGTGAAAAATTCTAAGAACTATTTAAAATCATCTATGGAAAAATTGAATTTCAAAAATGACCCAGAACAACAACGCCAATATTTAAACAATTGGGTTTTAAACAAAACTAATAACAAAATCAAAGATTTATTTCCTAAAGGTTATTAACTTAAATATTATGTTTATAAATAGATATAGATTATATAAATAATTAATGTTATAATTTTATTTACAGATTCCATTAATCAAGGCACTGCCTTAGTATTGGCAAATGCTGTGCATTTTAAAAGTGGTTGGGCACATAAATTTAATGATGCTGAAGACGACTTTTTTTATGTGACTCCAAGCAACAAAGTGACAGTCAAAATGATGACTCTCATACATGATTTACAATATTATCATGATAGTGTTCTAAAATTTTCTGCACTTGAATTACCTTATGAAGTGAATATTGCTTTATAATAATTGCAAATGTAATATTTTAAAAGATGTAATTATTTTGTACTTTTCTATTTAGCACCATGCTTTTAAAATGATGATTTTATTACCCGATGCTAAAGATGGTTTGAAAGACCTTGAAAATAACTTTTCAAAAATTAAATTGCATGAAATTTCAAATAAAATGACCCAGCATCATGTTACTGTCAAATTACCTCGTTTCAAATTAGAACAGTCATTACAATTAGAAGAAACATTATCCAATGTAAGTATATGAGAAAAAAAATAGATATTTATTTATTTATATAATATTCTAGCTTGGATGTCCAACGATGTTTACACGAGCGGCAAACTTTTCTAACATAGCTGAAGGTGGAGATCTGTGTGTAAGTAAAGTTGTGCATAAGGCATATGTTGATGTCAATGAAAAGGGAACTGAGGCTGCAGCAGCTACAGGTAATATAATTTATTTTTCTTACTATGGTTTGGTTATTGTTCATAATTTTTATACTTTTTAGGAAAAAAAATAACATTTAAGAATTAACATTTTTTTATTTATTGCATATTTCATTGTCTGCCAATTTTTAACCACTATAAAATGTTTAAATACTGATTTACTTTTTGTCTATAAGTCTTAACAATTGTGTGCATGGATTTAAAGCTTATTATCGTTGGGACTATCTTTTTATAACAATACTGGATAGTAAATACTTATTTCTAGTAACTATTAGTAGGTGTTAGTTATTATTTTAATATCATTACTTATAAGTAGAGATGTGACGGTATTATCATTAATTATAAATACTATTTATAATTGATGGTATTATACATCTGTTTATAATTTTATTATATGAGGTATTATACACATGATATATAATTATTTTATACAAGCAGTATAAAATAAAAGTTATATATGTTATGGCTAAAGTTTGATATTGGATAATATGCATTAGCTAAAATAACATTAGCTAATTTTGGACTTTAGCTGCAAATAAAAACTATTATGAAATAGATTATGTGTACATTACCCGTCTAAAGTAACTTTAGCCTTCTTGTTATAGCTAATATAAAATATTACATTATTTACATTCATAATATATATTTATTTCAATAAAATTAATTAATATAAGTTAACAATTAAATATTAAAATATATTTTATGCTATATTAAATTTATTTTTATTAGATACAAAATCTATTTTATTAGATATTATTGATTCTATTTATTAGATAACTTTTTTTTTATTTATTTAAACAAGGTAAACTTTGATGAAATTTCGAATTGCATAAAATGCCTGATGCTTTGCATTTGCATTTATTTGTTTTGCAATTAGATTCACATGCACAAAGTTGATAGCCTTGATCACCTAACAATGACATATTTTTAGTGATTTCTTATAAAGATTTCTTTATATTTGACACCTTGTCTACTTTAATGAATCGCTCAGGATAAATATCAAACTGAGACCCAGTATAATACTGTTCTATAGTTCCTTATTTGTTACCTGGATCATTGAATTCTATATCTTTTATTGATATTATTGCAAACTGAATATTTCATAGATCATTTTTAATTAATTGGGAAATAAACATCAAACGATTATGATAAATGATTGCCAGATAAGTGGGTAGTGTGAGATAGTGTTATGGTGTATTGTTACTATTATTTATTATTATTATTATTATAGCAAGTTAAAATGCCTTCTTATTTTTGTCAGCGCCATAAGTAATTTCATATTTTACATTTAGTGCTATTGTACATAATATTATAATATAATACTAGGCTTTGTTTATTTTCTTCTAACCAGTTACTTCATCCATCCATCAATGGATAATGTGCAAAATAGCCGGTAATGTACAAAACTATGATTTTACGTTTTAAGTGTTTACTTTATCCAAATAGTATGGATAATGTGCACTTTAGCCACATTTCGGATTTTAGCCGTAACATACATTTGGTAATAATTGATTTAATTTGATTAGATAAAGAATATAATTTTCTGTGAATTTAAATTATTATTAGTCACTAGATATGTTAGGATTGATACTCATGACTTTAAATATTAATTTACTCTAAAATAATTCTTCTTTTATTGCTGTTTTAAAATATTTTCCAAAATATTAAAACATTTTGAAATTGGTCACTAGTCTTATAACTTGTGTTAAATTGTAGTTAATTAAATATACTACATTGTTTCATACCTATATAATATCATATAATACAATACAAAAATAAAATACTGTACTCTAACAATTCTACTTATAAGTTATTAAGTTATTTATCTTTATAATCTTTCTCTTTTGTTATTAAAATTATATCACACCAAAGTTTGTTATATCCATTTGGTTTTCCTGACATGTTAAATTAATGTGTTTACAAAAAAAAATTTAGATAAATTTTTTATATATAAATTAAAATATGTTTAAACAAATACTGATTTAATTTTAGAATAAGTGTATCAGACATTAATTAACAGATGTGGTTTACAAGAAGAGTTTGCAAATCATATTACAAAGGGCAAAGTGAATGATAGTCAAAGAAAAAGTTAATGTTCAAACAATTATTATTATTTGATAAGATAAGTTTTACTTATCTGTTATATTTTGAATTTTTTTTTTTATAAATTTTATTTATCTAAGCATGCAAATACATGTTGACTGATTTAATAGTTAATAAATAATGTATAAAAATGCATAATATAATTCTATTTTTTAATTAAGTATTAGTTGACATTTAAATATCATTATAATATTACAATTTTATTAGATAATTTTATATTAATAATTTTTGTATTTGACATAAACTGAGTCAAATATCCTGACCTAAATTTAAAATACTTTTCAATATAACTTATAAATTGACTTGATATCTTTTTAAATTTATATGCAGTAAATTCTTATTATGTCGAACATCTCAAATTTTTTTCTTTTCCCCTTGAGCTTTAACATAACAAAAGTTCACTGTAATTATAATATTCTTTAAATTTAATATTGGTGTCTAGATTTTAGATACTAATATACTACTATATAGAATTATTATTAATTAGAATCCTGTATAGCTAATCAAAGCTTACAGAGATTAATTATAAATGACTAACATGTGATTAATGAACTATCCATTAAAAACATTTATGACATTTTTTTTTTAAAGGCAATATGATAGTTTTTTTTTAATTTTAATATTAAAAAAAATTGTTACAGTTTAAATTTTCAAATGAATTCTAATAGATATTAAAGAGCTTATAAGAATGGCTGGTAATACATGGAGGTTATAGGATGTTTTAAAATATAATGTGTTAAATAATTTGTAAAATATATTTTACCTATAAATAAAACCTTATTTTAATTATTAATGACTGATCTGTGTAACCTTGTTTTTGTTATGTTGCTCTTAATATGATAAATAAAGATAACAAACTTTGGTGTTGATTTCTCTTAATTAATATAATATTAAAAAATAAAACTTTATATCTGGCTTAAATTTACATATAATTAAAGTTATTAGCTTAATAAAAATATTTGAAATATTAATAGGTATGGCAATTCGTACGAAGAGAAGTTTAATAATGAGTGAACGTAAAGATTTTGTTGTTAACCATCCATTTATATTTTTTATTTTAACTATAGGTGGTAATGTTATTTTTGTAGGTCGAATGACCAAATTGGCACAACATCTTATTAAAGAAGAACTTTAATGTTCCATTTTTTAAAAATTTATTTTTGATTAGGTAATTAATTTTGTTTTCAACTTTAATTATGTTGATCCATGTATATTATATATATATTTATTTATGTTGTAAACAACTTTATCAGTATTATTTTTTGTTGAAGAATGAATATTGTATGCATTAATATAATTGATAAAATTAAAATGTACAGTAGACAACCTATATTAGTATCTGTTCTAATACTAGTGTATGCTTATGTTATTAGGAATGACTATGCTTACTCGTTGTTTGATGACTCCCAGAGCATACGACGAAGTTGAGTTTATTGCAAACTATCCATACATCTTCTTTATAATGAGCCAAAACAATGAACTTTTATTTTTTGGCAGAGTACAAAACTTATCTGAAAATTAAAAACCACCCAAATGTTATCCTATTAATAGTTACCCATTTCAATTTTATCAGTATTTTCATACATTTTTATTATTTCATAGTTTATTTATTATTGTTAGTTTTGAAGCACATGTTAACCATATGTCTATATTCTCAAACACAAGTGTTGTTTGTATTTAATATTTAGATAGGTAGTAAATGCTAATACTGATATATTATACTATTTATATTATTTAAACAACATTATTAGTTTTATTTTATATTGTACATTGTACATTTGGGTACATTTCAAGAGAATATTTTCATTATTTATTTTGAATACTGTAATTTAATTACATATAATGAACAATTAAATATTTCAGTTTTTAATTATCTGATCCTAAACAAAAATTATAAAAATTATTAAATACAATCGATTGAATTTTTATAAATACTGTAAAGCATATAATATAATACTTATTTGTTAAGTCGATTATTTAATTTTCTGTTTTTTAAATAATACATTTTTAAGCAGGTGTATAATATATATTTTTCTATTAATTGTATTCTTATTTTTTTTATCAATTAAATATATTTAGTTTCAATGTGTCTGTTCAAATTTATCTGATTTAAGGTAGTTTTTTTTTTTATAAATTATATATATATATATATATTAATAATGTATTTTACCCAAATGTAAGATTTACCCTAGGTTGAGCATTAAACTATATTATATATCATAATAAATTGCTTATGTTTTTGAGTTCTATGCATTATTTGTTGTTCATAGCATTTTATTTTCTGGTAACATAGTATCCACTTGGATTGATATTTTAGTAAGTTTTATCACCAATCATTATTATGGTTTAATCTTAATGTGTTCAACAGGCTGGGCTATGGACAACAGCATAAGTTTTCCAGGAACAAATAATAGAAGTATATTCAGAGCTGATCATCCATTTATTTTTGTCATTTTATCACATTTTGATTATTCTTATGTAATTTTTACTGGCAGAATCGTTACACTGTGATATTATGGTACATACTTTAATGTGTATTTTTAATTAACTAATTTACTTACTTTTATAAATAGTTGAGTAAATGTGGTTTTTATTTCTTGAAATTAATTTCATACAAATAAATATATTATTTTATGTCATAAAAGCACCCAATTAAAAACATATCTGAAATCTTCAGCTGTATTATATTGGGTTGTTACTTCATAATATCTTAAAACCACTAATAATAATAATATTTATATTAATAAGTGAGTTTTTTAAATATAAGGTTATGAGTAAACATAAATACCGTCAAAAACTTTTCATAAAATAAATAAATTATTACAAATTAAATAAATAAGTGTTATGACTAATGGTACAATTTTTTTGTTCATATTATTATTGTTAATTCCAGAACTAAATTCTAAGTATTCTTATTTCTAATTTTATAGAAACAATGATTAAGCTATAAGATCATTATTTGGTAACTGTCATTCATTTAGGTGGTGGTATATGTTACTATTTGATTCAATACTAAAATGAAATGTATGCAAGCTCATAATATTTTGAATGTTGAAGTCCATTGCATCTGATTTACACCTAACAAATAATTAATTTGTTAATTACATTATGTACTTATTTTGTTTGAGACTTGCATGTTTGTTTCTACGCTTACTATATTTTTTTTTAAACAGGCGATACATTATGGTGTACTTTATTATAAGATTGTTTTATTTTTATGCAGGTGTAAATATAATTTTACTGAGACTTCCTGTACAACTACCCAACATATATTTTGTTGCTGATCACCCTTTTGTTGTTTCCATCGTTTCTAGAACAAAGACCATTTTATTTATGGGCCGTTTATCAAAACCGTACAAATTATATAATTTCTAATTTTCAGTTATTAATATAACACTTATCAACACTATTTAATTTTTTACTCATAAAATTATTAGCTAATACCGGTGGGAAGTGGATTAATTTGTGTAATGTGGATAATGTAGATAATATTGTAAAGGCTACAATCTCCAGTATCTATTTATAGTGATACTCATTGTGTGTTAAATATTTGGTAATACCAGCTTTGGTTGTGAATGTTATTGTTAATCATGATTTACTACTTAATTTATTGTCAAGTTTATTAATAATTGTTGTCGAACAGATCTAATCGTGCTCACTTGAATTTTGTAAATTGCTTATTTGAATCTTCGGCGATCGAGTTTTCTGCGTAATTAGAGTGGGGGGGGGGTCGATGGTCATAGCGCCTCCTCACTTGGGTAGTTTTGTTTTTTAAATATTTATAATTCATAATATACGTATTGCATATTTGTATCTATAGTAAAATATTGACGTGATTTCGTTTTCATACAATATATCAACAAAGTTATCTCGCATTAAAAATATATTATGTGGATTATACTGAAACACCCGCTTTGGCAAGTAGTTGCCGCTTCATAGCTTATCCTATCGTATATGCTACTTAAATTTGTTTTATATTTGTGCAGGTATGGTGTTTGTGCTTACGAGTATGCCTCTTCCACCTTTGCCGAGGCCAATTGTAAATTTCGTCGCCGATCACCCTTACATGCTTTCAATAATTTCTCACAACAACGACATATTGTTTGTAGGCCGTCTGTTGAAACCTTAAGCAATGTATCGGACTTGCAGTCGTCTGATGACACATATTATTGTGTCGTCAAACGCGTTTACTGCGTAGATAACATGATGTAAATGTATAATAAACGTTCTGAACAATATTTTACGATGATTACCTATAAACTGCGGATAAAAAATGGCATGCAGTTAAAAAGGATATAGTCAATATCATCACTACTTTTTAGAAAACTATAATAATAAAATAATAATATAATATCTGTATTGGTTCTATTGGTTTTTTTGTTTTTCATAAAAAAATACAAAAATCAAATATATTGATAGTAAAAACTACGCGAAATTCCATAAAATAAAATATTAGTTGCTAAACTACCAAATTGATTTATTCCTTTGTGCGCGACGTCCATGTACCCAACTATACCGTTTAAATGTTATAATAATATCTATTGCATAGCACGCCTTGCACATAATATTGCAGTTTTTGATCAAAATAATACGTAGTCGAATGAGTGCATCAACGTGTTGCAGAATAATCTAAATAATCGTTTTGTTATCGATCGTTCTGTTGTACTAATAATTTTATCACATCGTCGTCAATATTTTTCAAATCGATCCGATCAGTCTTCGATCGCTACGAAAACAATGCACGGTGACGATGATCATCAAAACCGCGGTGTATACGCGTGTACATTTAATAATCAAATTAAGCGCTGTAGTTTCGAGAAAATTATACCTACACAGGTTTTGTATTATACGACTATACGGCGACAAATAATTGTATATGCACATTGTGTCTTGCACTATTAGGCCACATGTCCACATCCGGCGATTTTCGCGTTCAATTCAACACCCTTATATATGTACTTTTACGTTATTCCGAGACCGCGGTTATGTATAGTGATGGTTACCGTGTATTATATATACATTTAACGATTTAACCGCCTGAGATCGACTCCTACATTATGTATAGTATTAATACTCTAACCGGAGATCTTTTTGAGTTTGAAAAGTTTAAAACTTTTTTTTTTTGAATCGGCTGTTTGCCGGATCACTTGTATAGATAATTATTTTAATGAGATATAGGTACCTACATTATACAATTTATGTACAATTACAAGTTCGAACGTTGATCTATAAGATCGTTCTTATTTTTCAACTTCGTGTTCGATTACGGGACCACTATAATCATTATACATAATATTATATACATATGTAATACACATTACATAATAGTATAATGTACATGTATATTACATGTAATATACATATACATATTACATACATATGTAAATATATAATATATACATTAATATGTTTAACTTTGATCATCAATCTGATCAACGTAATAATATTATTTTGTAAGTATTAAAGTCAGAAAATTGAAATATAAATCCCTCGGTTTGTGCACTGATCAGCAGCAGGAAGCTCGTCTCTGATACGTTTTTGTAACAGTTTTCTTCCCATGTTTGGGAGAATGTTTTCACTTGAAAAACATCAGTAGGTAGGCGCTGCATACATCAGTGTGTACTCGGAAAGCACCGCCGTTATTTACAACAGATGATGCCATGTAGCTGTTTGTCGACATCTTTTGTTTGAACATATTTCGTGATTATTATTGTATTATTATATGGAATTTTGTTAACGTTATGTGATTGCCGTAAAATGCTTTTTAATGTACTTATTACGCGTTTCTTTGTGGGAAATGTTTGTTTTTGAGGAATTAAATGCCGCAAAAGCGGTGCATGTGTTTGGCCGTTTTTTTAATGATACCTAATAGAGGTACATTGATTACGTTTGTTAAGATATAATGATTTTAAATTTTTAATAATAATAACCGTCGTGGTGCATTTAGGGGTAAGGTGAGCTGGTATATTATATATACATATATATATATATATGTATAATAAAGCGGTCTGTGATTTCTTTATTTTTTAAGGAAAATTTCATATGAAAATAAAAAGTTTCCGCGTCATTTATGTTTTATAGGCTCAAATTTGACTTCGATCACGTGGCTATGACCCGAAACCTATACTCTCGGGGTGTTCTTAAAAACTAATTATAATTGCAGTTTTCCGCGGAGAAATATAATAATCCGCGAGCGATGGCGGTTGTTCTCGGACCCCACGACAGCAGGCTGCTTTAATCCGTACCTTACCCCATTACCTGCAGTATCTGCGACAATAAATACTGTAAATGTTACTATAGTATATAAACATATTATAATAAATATATAATATATTGTGTAGCACTCATTATGGTGAAGTACAGTGCCAGACATCCGTTCGAACCACCGAAAAAAGTTGAATTCCACGCCGACCATCCCTTCGTCGTAGTGGTAGTGTCGCGCACCAACGACGTTTTGTTTATGGGCCGCCTGTCGAACCCGTGAACGACGTTTCATTATTATATATTTATATAACATGTATATTTAAGTGTATAGTTATATATTATTACTATTGCAAGTACTGTTTTCGCGGGTGCGCTTACCCGCTATATGTAAATAGTAAAATTTCAAACACGATTTCCAAATAATTAACGTTTTGGAGTTTTGCTATAAGCATTCAGCACATTTAAATAGTTTTTTAGATATTAGATATTATATTGATTTACTTAATGATTATCATATTGATTTATAGGGTGATTCACCTATCATGCTCGCTCCCATTTTATCTTCAATAATTCAGTTTAAAATCTGATGTTTAGAATTTTTAAATATACTTAAAGACCATATTTTTGAATACATATTAATACTATTAGTTAAACTATTAATACTACTACTAATTTTTATACTATTAAAAGAGTGTCCTGTGACGATAAAACCTTCTGTTTTTCAATTTACAACCACCCGTTTTTACATAAACTTAGTCAGCATTCAGCAAATAATTAAAAAAAATATTGATTTATAGCTCTGTTTAGGTATCCCAATCAAAATTTAACGAGTAGTTTAATCGAGTTATTAAACATTATATTCCAACTAAGAATAAGAGTTGCGTATGCACATAAATATAACATTAAATATATTATCAATTATGTAATGTTTATATGTTAACGGTTTTATTTAAAAGTTAGATAAGAAATTGGATGGAATAGAGCGGATAGGTATTGTTTGATTTTTAATCAATTTAAAGATTTACTATTAGGCTACCTATACTAATCTATTAGCATTTTACAATATATTTTGTAATATTTGTCTGAACATTAAATTGGCAATAAAAACATGACTAAAATTAATATTAAATTTACATAATTTTGTGTAAAACCATAGCCGGGTGTCTGAATCTGTAAGAATCATGTACTAAGAATCCTTAATACATAAAGTTAAATAAGTTGGAAACAACTCGTACAAATTTTGATTTAAATATATAAACATTAAAAACAGAAGTTTGTATTGCCACATAACACTCCAATTCAAAAAATCTGAAATATTCAAAAATATACAGTACTTTAATTAAATTAAAAATTCCAAAAATCAGATTTTGAATGACTGCATTCAAAAAAAAAAGAGGGAGGTGTGTATATTATACGAAACGCTACTTTAGTGTGCCGACCAGCTTGGCATAGGCGGAGACAAAAGTTTTAAGAAGGAAGCTTATATTTAAATACTTAGGCATACTTCACTACTCTATCGGTTTTCAGAATATTGTTGTTTTCTTTATCAAAAGATATTATAAATATATAGAATTTTTAATCATTTTAAAATAACAAATTGTTACAGTTTTACGTGCCATAAAAAAAAATATAATAACTAATTATGAAACATTTAAAGTTCTTTTGGTAAGCTTGAAAATTACTGCAGCGCCCCCCCCTCTATCTGATTTCTGCCTATCCTACATATGCTTGGTAATTTTAATAAGCACCAAATGTTGCTGAAATAATATTACTTATACCTATATTTTTGTTCATATAATTTTAATAAATACATTTTCATTTTTTTGTAAAATTTGAATTTTATTTTATTTATTTATTTTTATTTTATTAGGAATAAAGGCTTCGATAGTGGAGGTCATTAGTCTGTTGAATTTTATTACAATAGCTATATAGGGTGTCCCCGCCAATAACTTTTTGTATCATTAAGAATTTTGGAAAACAATTTATGATACTTACTATGTAGTATGAAAGCCACTATTATTACACAAATATAGGTCGTAGGTATACAGTGTTTTTGGTTTGACTATGTCAAAAAGAAAAAATTAAAAGACTTATTCTTTTTAAATCCGAGATATCCAATTTATAGAGTTAATTTACGTAAATATTTTATAAGATGAATTATGAATTTCTATTAAATATTCAAATAGTTATGTAAGTTTTTAAGTTTACGCATTAAGGAAGGCTTAGAGAGTATAACCCACACAGTTACCACCATATTTTGTATATCTATATACTATATTCTCTCTATCTACTTTCTGATTAAACTCTAAGACTTAGACGACTATTTGAATATATTTAATACGTAAATGCATAATTCATCATTTCAACTTAAAAAGTATTCACGAAAATTAGTTCTAAAAATTGGCTATCATAGATTTTTATATTAAATACAAAAACAACATTTTTTTTTAAAGGAGGTGAAGATACACGATGTATGTGTTTGTTATTGTCTTGTTAAGACCTATAACACCGTTTTATTGTTTTATCGTGGTTTAGTCGGTAGCATTACAATATGCTATGTAATTACCGCGTATTTTGGCCGTCTTAAAATTTTTCAAAATAATACTCATTACGTAGGTAGCTATATGTATTTAATATATTTTACGCTTTACTTACGGTAGTCACAGTCAGCCAAGTCAAACGTATTGTGCTTTTATACAGATATTACATAAGCCGATTGCGATTTATGTAAAAAAAACAGCTTTTTTATTGGTCCGTCCAATCGCTTTGAATTGTGCGCATTTGTGCCTGCTGTATGTGTATATATTACATTTATTATATATATAATATAAAATAATGTATGCCATATAGTGCTTATATATATATAGTGATTAAAAATATTTGTGATATTGATTTTTTTATTCAGTATATATCATATATTTTATTTTGTCTATTATTGATAAAAATATAAATTAATAGAAAAAAATTCATTATTATCTAATATTACCCATACGATTTGCCTACAGGAATGAATTTTGTGTTATTTGAAAACGTACCTATATATCATAAATTATTATGTTTTAATCTGTTTTGAACATAATTGATAAAAACATAAAATATTAGAAAAAAACTCATCATTATCTTATATATTATGTGATTTGCGTACAGGAATGCAATTCGCGTTAATGAGTGCGTGGATACCGGAACCGTCGCCGAACGTTAATTTCCACGCCGACCATCCGTTTGTCGTTTTGATACTTTCTCGTACGGACCACGTCTTGTTTCAGGGCCGTCTGTCAAAACCGTAATAGTCAATAATATACCATAATTTTATTATATTTTATTATACATGTATATACTATACCTAAACAATATTATAAGCACAATACCTACTTATTTATTGATACAATTGTTATTTTTGCATTTTGCACTTTTAAACGATATATATTCTTATAAACTAATTATTTCTAAACAATATAAACATTGGTTTGTAATTTAAGTCATTTTACGAACATTTCTTACCTAAATAAGGAAAACAGGCAATTTGATATATGTATAGTACGAATTACGTTAAAAAAGGTATAATAAATAGGTACATTTAAAAATATTTTATCATAATATTACATATCACTTATTAGGTTTACATTATAGTATTTGTTTACTTAATAGTCATTTTATTTAGCTACTTTAATTGGAAATAACTGTTTTTAGATTTAGTAATTTTGTGTTTGTTCCCTACTATATTCCTCAAGATACCTTTTTATTAGATTATTAGGTGATTATAATCTCCTGAGAATTGCCCAGTTCAATTATACCTTAAACTAATTTATTCATCATGTTTTTTTTTCAAAAAAAAAAAATTCATATTACTAAAATGAGCATCCCTTATATTATAATGTTTATATCTTTTTTCATTTACCTATTAAAATAATATGCACCACTAATGAATATGCGCGCGTATTCCTTGCTCACAATTATATATTACCTTACCATAGAACATAAAGTATAATATATGCATTATTATGCGTGACGTATAAAGTTAATACTAAAAAGTTGCGTTGTATAAAATATTAAAATAATTCTATGAATAGTTATTTTTATTTAGTAGTGGTTTTAACTACGACCGTTGTAGTCCTTGATATTATGGTGATATCCGTTTATTTGATCATTGGAACTCGGCAGTACTTTGTACATTTGAATTTTACGAACATTTTTAAAATGGCGTTTCTTTTTTTTCTGATAAATAGTTGTTAGAACTACTTAGATCTATTTTGAAAAGATCCGCCTCGAATACTACGAAATATTTTTTTATTGCTGATCGTATGACAGGTAAGTTGTTTTACTATGAATAAAATATGCGTCTATACTACCTATACTCTGTTCAGCGAGAGAATACGCCGATTATAAGCATTCCCCCACGTCACTATACCATCGAAACTATGGCATTGGCCGCATGGGGATGCGCAGAAAAATCGATTTTTGTCGGTACACGGTGTGTTCTCTTGCTGAACAGAGTATAGAACTTAAAATTAAGATAAATAACCAATACAATAATAGAGTTCAAATGATAAATGTATTATAAATGAAAATATTTTTTTTTGTTTTTCCTACACGTGAAACTACACAATATTTAAAAGGGGTATTCAATCCCCTGCATTCGCCCCTGTCTGTTATGATTATTTAAATTTAATACTCTGTCGTTATAGACAAGTCATAAACTAAATAATCTCAATACTTCATGTTATGCGATGTGAAAAGTTAATCCATGATAGGAGGCGTGTGTAGCTAAATAGCCTATATATGTCGCCGTGTAATAATTTCGTCATTGAATAATAATATTGTAATAATATCGACAATTAATATATTATCTAATAATAATATTGGATACCAGAAAAATGGACTCGTGAAAATATCATATATAAATTGTTCTTTATGGGAATGAACCTACAATTTGTTGACGACCATTGTTCGTTATACTACGTTTTCGTTAAATGTTTGCGTTGATGGCGACGACAATATAATGACCTTATAATTACATTATAGTCACGTCTAACCGATTTAAATCGCACTGAAATCCCACGTAGGTATCTATATTATGTGTGTTCATTATACCGTTATAACATTATAATATTTTAGTGCGTATGACATATTTATTCGCTTGATGTTTATTTTTAATATTATATTTTCCGCGTTTGATATTGTCGAGTTTCGAGTTTTAATTTATCGATTAAAATAAAAATCCCATACCACACGACGACGTACATCTCCTACCTACACAATTTGCATAGTATCGCATGCGGTCATTATGTTAAGTTCATTGTGGCGATAAGTTATCTTTCACACGTAAATACCTAAATAGATGGGACTATTGTTTCTGTGTTGTTTGTTAGAACCACGAGTTTATAATAATATTTGTTTGTATCGGTTATATGTAGTTTATCAGTGGTTAATTTTATGTAGTGACATACTTGTGTACTATATACGTATTACAGACATGGCGACATACGTATATAGGTAAAAAATACGATTATTGTTTTACACTTTTAAATTATTATAGTCGTCTAATGTACGATACTTATTTTAATTTAATAATTATTTTGTACCCGTAATGATATCTTATTCACAAAAACCATATATATTTTATTCGTTGCCCGGTAAAGTGGGTATCTGTATCAAACCTGATACATTGTGTGGTTGAATTTCAATACAGAAAAAAACCAACCTGCAGTAGGTACCTACATATAAATGACGAGTTATAAAATATTACTAGGTAGGTATATTTTCCATTTTTATTACTCAATTTACCAGGTGATTAATCATTTTAATTAGTGAAATTTTTATTTTATTTTATAAAATATGGTAATGACTAATATACACTTTGCAGTTATTTGTACTTGAATTATTTAAAATAGCGGATTACTTTTGTTGTTATTATATTCTGTATCTTAACCGCAGACTAGGTCACCGGCATTAAAATAGTGAATCAATGTATACGTTTAACTTAATTATCAATAGGCTATATACTACCTATAAATTAAATACATATTATCAAGGCTAGGCAAGTTAATGATATTTTTTACCTCAATTAATTAAAATTTAAATTAAGTTAATAATTAAAAGTTAATTCAAAATTGTCTTCATATAGTTAAAATTAAAATAATACTTAAAATTGTTTATGTAATTAAGGCAAAGAACTATTTTTATTTTATACGTTCCAAAAGCTAACTATATATTATATTTTGTTAACATATATTTATATAACTTATAAAATGTATACCAGTTATTTATTTTTAGCCAAATTAAGTCAAATATATTTATTAATGTTACCATTTTAATTAGTAATTAATAATTATTAAAAAATAAATAAATAATTAAGCCTCATATGATAGTTTACATATCATTATAGTAATTAGTTTACAGTAGAAATTAGGATTAATATTATTGAAAAAGCTAAATCTTGAGGTAAATGTTACTAGAATCTAAAGGTTTGTTGTGGAATTCTAATTTCGAATGAGAATGATGATGTTATTTTCTGGACTACAAAAAAAAAACCACTTAGGTAGAAATCTAGTGAACATGCCTACTATACATTCATGATTACAGATTATATAATTGAAATCAACTTAACTTGTTTAAATGTAAAATCAACTGTAGTTAATCAAAAGTTGATTCTTTGTACTTCTTACGTTAATAATTAAGTCAATATTAATAAAAATAATAACTTTATTAAGTTAAAAAGTTAAATAACCTTAATTTCGACTTATTAACGCGTTAATGCCTAGCATTGCATATTATATTTTATTATAGTTAATTCCATATTAAGGCGTTTATTAGAAAACAAGCGAACAAGTAGTTAGACATAATATATTATGGTCACGAATGTGTGCAAGTGGTTTAAAACTTTAAAAGTAGGTAATATAATAATTATATCGCAGCTCGTAATAATATAATTATTCGTCATTTATATTTTATAATTACATTGTTTGCGCAGCGGTTTTGTTAGGTTTTTTTTACTGCTCGGTCATTGTAAATACTCATTATAATATTTCAATGATTTTGATTATGTCATTACAAAAACCACCCATTTTAAGTTGTATTTTTTGCAGTTTATATGAGTATCTATGGATATGTTATTCGTAAAAGGTAATAAATTACACTATTCAGTGTACACGCACGTGTTATAATAATATTATAAAATACTTACATAATAGAGTGCAAACGAAATCATTTTTTTTTTTAAAGCTATACTCACGCTCGGATTTTTGAGCATTTATTTATACGCTTTGTTTGTATGTCTAGAAAATAATATCAGCTGCTGCATAATATTCGACAAAGATTTTTTGTGGGAGTCTATATTAACACGTTTTTGTTTCTGGTCGGTGTGAATATAGCTCCATCTATAAACTATTTATCTAACAGCGTCTATATACACTATACAGGGTACCTATAGTAGGAAGACCTGGAAAATGAAAAATAAAAAATTAATACTAGTTAAACGCATGGAAAAAATAATGAAAATTATATGGATAATAAATCATTTAAGATTTACAAAATATGTCTGAAAATGCCCAAAAAAAATGTATTACGTTTTGAATTAATTTGAAAGAAGTAGTCTCTGCAGTACATAGAGCGGAAATCTGCAGCATAAAACGAACTTATATTTTTTGGTCTCGTTAAATCAGATACAATTATATATAATACAGAAATATTCTATCAAAAGTAGTCTGCCTCATGCGGAAACGGAATGTATTATCAATGTACAATATATATGGTATATTTACATAATAAAATGGAATTTGCTCATTAAAGAATATCGTTATAAGATTCAAATAATATGCACTAGAGCCAGATATGATATTTTATATATATTATGTATTAACTAGGTACTTGGCACTTTTATTATTGTGGAGATAAAAAATTTTAAGTTTATAGATATAAACTTTTTCGTAAGGTAGTGGACATTGCAGAGGAATCAAATAGTCAGTCACCAATTAAATCGATGATGTATTAATAATTGTTAATATACGAGTATATACTTGATGATTTCACTTTTAAGCTTTATAACTGTAATGACTTGATAAATATAACTTGCGCAAGGGAAAATATTGAAAAACAAATGGTTTTTGATTTTACATTTCCAAAACAATAAACATATTGTATTGGGAAAAATAATTTTTATGCTTATTAATAAGCGATTGTTCATAAATTTGTATTCTCATGTCTTATACACAATTATTATACGAATAAATGTATACATTTAAAAATGGATTTTTTTGTTTTTACAAAGATCATTGAATGTGACGGAAATCTGATTAAAATATATTTTTTTCAGACCCTTGACTTTCCCCTTTAATAAGATTTTAATACGTACTCCAGTATAGTATTATTGACATCATTGTTTGATGTGTTCCTTTCACATTTATCTGTAATTTCATGAAATATCTGTATGAAAGTATAGAATCTAGAAATCCATCCAAATGCAACAGCTAAGGTGGTTTCCGTGTAAGTTTAATTACAGTGTAATATTCTTAATATCTCTGTGATTTTACTTACGATTATACATTTGTGTATACTTGTGCTTATAATTTAGATGTACGCGTATAGAGTGGAGAATTTAAGTATTTTTATTTTTTTTTTTTTAATTAAAAAATATTTTAATTGTTTTACCTATCAAATATCAGGCGTGGTGGCATTTCGGCGAGCAATTTATTTTTAACCAGACTTTTTAAAAGTTAATTAAAATATTAAAACGAATAAGTTTGAATAATTATATTACGTTAATGGTTTTTACTTGGGTATGTCAAGAATGAATATATTATATTATAAAATAATATGTTCATATATTATCTGGATGATGACTACGCTTAATGTACGACATTGTTCCAACACGGTTCAGTTGAAGGGACTTTTTGCGAAACATTTACCTATAATAAGTTTTTATATTTTTTTTTAACCACGCTCTGCACTCTCAAAACATATTTTCCAGCTCAGTCCATAAGTATTTAATTAATTAATTATAATTGTAAAACTTGACTTAACGCACGGTTCATAATGTAATAATAATGTTTCTTGGAAAAAAAATAAACATTTAAGAAGAATATTTTTTTGATTTTTTTTTTTTTTGCTAGTTACCTAAAAACTAAATTTTTTTAAACAATGCAATTTATTTATCTCTGTGAAAGTATTATGATAATTGATCGTCGTTAAATTCAGTGGTTAATATCATGCAATATGATAGTAATTTTTATTTTTTTCCATACATTTTTATGCGTTTATTTCCTGATAACAATACGCTCGTACTAAGTGATTTTTAATGCGCCCAGCAGACGATAATTCATTGTTTACAGTTTGAATTAAAATAATATTTGGTTTTTATTTATCGGATAAAGAACGATAAATAATTGTTTGATGTTATATAGGTACACATACAAAATACATAATAATATTATAAATCTCTTGAAACACAGCAGCAACCTCAAAACGACACAACTATACTTTGGTTATCATCAAAATGTACCAGTTATTTTTGTATCGTCAATTGTTTTTCATCTTCGATGTCTGTTCATTGGATCAACTCTGAAATTTAGCTAAGACTAATTATAAGCATTGGTTGCATCGACAATACTACTACTGTGATAACGTGTGCAATAAATAGTAAATTTTAAGTTTTTAATGTTTTGTATTCTTAAATATTTAATTGTTTTTACGATGAGATTTAAAAATCTAAAAAGATTTAAAACTATGTTGAGACATTTTAGGGCGGTGGCTACGACGACGATAAATCGAGCCGACTGCGGCCAATGACGACGGCGGCGATGCTGTGCGACGATTATATAGGATCGATGACCAAGTGCCAAACTTGAACGTGCCCTTGGCCGTCAGTTTATTGTCGACATGGTTTTCGTTCTTGCCATTTGTGACGTAGGTACTGCAGATGACTCTATAAAATTATTAAAATATGCAGCTCGTTGATCACTTAGACCTCCTGTAATATGCACCTTTCACGTGCAGCAGCATCACTCCTTGCCAATCATATTACCTGCCAATTGCATCAATGCAGAGACTCTGATGATCCTCCGGGTCTGGTCGTTAACGATTGTCTCAAATGTTTTTATAATTTCCTTTACGTAGTCAAGATACACTTTGCGCCTTTGCTGTCAAATACGTATTTTGGGTATAACTGATCTATCAATATCCACGACTTATCGGGACATCACCGATGTTTTCTCTGTCCACGTATTGTACGTCGCGTCATTATACGACAGATGGCTATAAAATGAGTAGTTTTTTTGTTTGATGCCTTCCATGTCTATTCGCTATAAAACCGCAATATAACTCGGTCTTATACATTGTGTTTTGATTTTGCATTGCTCAAAGCTTTTAAATATACAGTAAATATTTGCGTATTAATGTAAAAAAGAAAAAACGGAAAACGAAAATTCAGTTGTGGTAGCGTTTGGTCAACGGTCGTTAAATTTTATTATCAACGACCTTGTATTTTTATAGCTGTGCTATATTATAATATATATAGTGTATCGTGTGTATAACCTAAGTATGATTTTATTTGCTTTCGTTGTCACTATGACAAAAACCTACGCTCACCTATAAACTAATTTATTCTAATGGACTGTTGATTATTATTTATTTTGTAGGAGAATTCAATAATTTATAAAAATACAATATGACATGTGAATGAGAAGGAATAGGTTTCGTGAAAACTGTTTCATAGTGTATAAATAAATAAAATTGAAAAGTATCAAGTAACAAAATAAAAATTACTTTTAGATATTGTTGTTGGATTATTTGATTGTTTTAAACTTAAAGAAAAAAATCTTTTAATTTTTTGCTATAGTGCCATCAAAGTTTAATTCAATTTATTACCCTACCTATGGACTATGGGTAGGCGACTATAATATTGGAAGAATAAGCATATTTTGTCAATAGTCATTATAATATTACTATTTATAATGCATCGACATTGAACCTCGTTAATATACTAATAATTGATACATATATGTATACGAATTTATTTTCTACATATAGCGCGTGTCTAATCATATATAGATGTAGTATTATAGTATAATCCGTCGTATTCTAAAGTAAATAAAACATTTTAAATACAAAGTGACTTACTCATCATGTAATTTTAATTGTGCTTTATGCTGTGATACAACTATACAAGTCATATTTATATACATTCAGGCCTGGATTAGGCAGGCAAGCTACCGAGAAAACTTCCGTGGGCCGCTCAAAATATGGGCATGTTATGAGTGTTTGGTCGTAATTTTATTTTTATACGGTAATGAGAAATTAGTATAAACATTAGCAAAAAATATAATTGAATAGAAATATTTAAATCGCATCATAGTTGTAGCTGTAATCAAAAACTGGGAATCCAAAAACTCGGTGAGCCGATAACCGTCCTTGTCTATCCGGCTCATTCATGCAAATGTACATGTTTGAATAATTTAATAAGCATTAGTCATTCCCGTTCGTAAACACATTCATGCATGTGCTACAGTAAATGAACCGGCCCAAACGTCATACGTCATATTGTGAATCAAAAGTTACTGTAATGACATCAGTTTGTCACTAATATTATTGATTCATATAGTGAATTAATGAATGTTACCAATAATATAGAAGATTTTAACAGTCAAATAAAAAATAAAATAGAGATGATTCTCGGTATGTGCAATTGAACAAATTTAATTTGGGAAGACCAAAATAATGTTTTAAAACACTGTGACAAAATACTTTAAATACTTGCTAAAAATAAAGACAAGTTTAAAAAAAAAAAAAAACAAATTTAAAAAGAAAAATAGAACCACAGGCACGTTTTGTGTAAAGAAAAAAAAACAACAACGATGTCTGATGAATTAATAATTAAAAAATCCTTAAAAGAGGGCACTGACGAAACAATAAGTATTAGAAAATCTAAATTTGACCACTCTTACATTTAAATAATAGGTATATTATTAAGTAATGACGATTAGTGATTATTTATATAGATTATTATCTAGATTTTATAACGGTATTATGTAATTATAAACAAAAATTTAAATTGAATTGAAATTGATAACAACTCAGATAATAACGTCATGGATCAGTTTTTTTTCTGTGAAGATCAATTCGTTAATATAATAAATATCTCATTTCTGCAAACTATCACAAATTGAACTGCAGATATGAATTTATTAGGGTTTAATTATTTTATCACACGCAAATACGTAGATATTTTTCATTGGTGCTCAACATATTTGGTATTAGAATTTAATTATAATAATGCTATGTTTTAATAAGACGTGATTAAAAAAATTCGGTCGATTACAAAAACAATTCGTGGCATTCAGAACAAAATCAAGTATTAATAACTGTAGGTAAGTTTAAAATTGATTTAATATTTTAGTTGTAGAATGATATTATACTAATTAATACTAAAATTTGATGCCGTCTTGATTTTTTCGGAATGATAGAATAGAACAGATAGGTATCACGTATCGAATTATCAATAAACCATCTGTGAACTTCTGATCTTGACAGAGATTAATTTTTTTTTCAAAACTTAATTAGTTCAAGGCATCAAACCGAAATTTTTTTTTTAAATTTTATGTTTAAAAGTCTAGAACAATATAATTGTTTAAAATTAAGGGTTTTTTTCGGTTTTTTCTTTTATAAACATTTAAACCTAGTATTATCAACATTGTAACTTTTAAAAACCTTAACGCTCTGAACCCTGAGGAGTAAGGAGATTTACAACTAGACATTTCATATCAGCATTTCTCTATACATTTTTTTTGTACTTTTATTACGTAATCAAACACCGAAATCCGGGTTTTTTGTATTATATTTTAAGACTTTTACTGAAAAAAGTAATTTTGTAACGAGCTAACAAGATTTTTTCTAATCTAATAATATTAATAGTAATTTTTTGAATGAATCCTAATGATGTAAGATCGAGATTACGAGTTGCGATGGAAAATTAAAAGAGAATAATTCTTTTTTTCAGATAAAATGTCTGTGGAGAAAGACTTGAAATTGTGTAGTCCTAAACTATTTTTTTTAAATAAAATAACCAATAAGAAAATGAAAACATACATTTGAAATTTTTTAAAAAAAAACTATACATTATTTATTTATATTTGTTTACAGTTTATTCTGTTCTTTATTCTTAAGTTAATTTTTGTACGCAATTTTAAAATGTTGTACGACGTTTTAAAAATGTCTGAACAATTGCAGCTATAGTATTTATGAGTTAACCACTAAACCTATCACGCACTAGTCGAAATTAACAACATATTCAGATACATGATTATATTATGTCTGTATAAATATAATATAATGTGTATAAAACTAACTTGTGTGCTTATAAACAAGTCATGCTCATAGGTCGTTTTTAGGCTCGTCTATATATAATTCTTAAGCCGTCGCGTTTTAGATTCTAGTAAATATTTGCATTGACGTTTGATGTTGACGCTGTGGGCAATGAGCTAATGGAAATTAACCATTCGACTGATGTAAACATGTTACATATAGGTACGCCGTTTGCTTTATAGTTCATTATAATATACAGGATCGATGATTATTTTAACAGTTATTACTCATTATCTTAAAAAATGTTTAAAATTTTGATTAACGTTTTTTAAATTTTTGTTTTTTAAATTTCAAGTCACTAGATACAAAACAACTTTTTTTATAATTTTTAATCTTTTAATTTATTTAAAAATTTTTTACTTTTCCGAAAGACAGCATACCTATATTTTTAATTTTTATATTCCGAGAAAAATGTTTTATAAAATAGGTACGTCAAACATTTTGATAGTTGATAAAACTACTACAGAATATCACTTTTCAATAGGAATAATACTTCTAAAAACGTAACTTAAAAGTAAGAATATAAAAAAAAAAAAAACAATGATCCTGGTCATGTATATTAAGTCGTATTATACGTGGGTATCTATAATAGGTTCGTGTAAACAATACAAGTCGATTTTTAAGAGATTTCCGGAAGTAGAGGAGAGTTAAAAATCGTCCGAAAACGCCATCGTGCAGGGCGGGTTTAAATCGAGTACAACAACAATAGTATTATATATATATAATGATTGTGGTGCTATTATTATTATTATTATTATTATAGTATACTTATATAAAGCTGTACGGCTGTAGGATTCGTATTTTAACGGGAAACGCGTTTGCCGTATACCTAAAGTCTGAGGAGGGTTTTGGTCGTATTATCTGATTCGCCTTAGCACACACACGCACTCATACGTACAATATTATACCCACAGATCTATAAGTATATTCTTTATATATATATATATATATATTATAGTTACGTGCACACGATGATGTACCTGTGTATGCACTGCACAACAATGGGCTGCAGATTGGAGATATCAAAGTTTACGCGGAAACCGTCGGAAACAATGCCAACGCGACGATGGCCGTATAATAGTATAACACACGTGGTACGAATACACTTGCGGTATAGTATAATTATTATGGGCACAGGGTGTTTACAAAAGATGCGTATCATCTTTTATTTATGCGTTTATTCAGATTTTGATTTGTGAAATATCGGAGGTACCTGCTATTTTCATAGGCGCAACTAGACCTGCTTTTAAGGGGATGCTAAAATTATGTATAGGTACCTTTCAATTACCCATACTGGTTTTGTTTTTATGATATTTGCAACACGCCTTTCAATATTTAAAATGAACAAGTCAGTAAACTGTTGCTTTAATATACTATTGTACTAAACCAATTTTTAATTTGTTATATGCTTAAAAAACTGCGTTCAGATGTTGCAGAACTTATTGGAACCGTAACTGTAACTCGTTTAAGTTCAGTAAAGCCTCTTTTAAATTTTTTTCACAAAAACATAAAATAAAAAAATCTTACTTAAAATAATTTACCGTTACTTTTCACATTTTAAAACACTTCCAAGCATTCTCTAGTTGCGCCTATGCTTATATTCACTCTGCAAAGATACCTCGTTTTAAAATCGCTCAGATTTTCTGTCATTTAAGCCTCGGGAGATGTTCTGCAACGGCGACATAAACTTTCCTTTCTTAAATAAGGATACCTACTACATTTGTTGCTGTAAATTGTTAAGCAGATAATTTTTATGAAAATATTGGTATGGGCGTGACTATATAAATTTAAATTTGAAATTTTCGTTGGAAAAGATTAGTTTTGTATTTTTAGAGCTTATACAGTACCTATTTGAAAATATAGTCAGATTCGAGTATAACTATATTCACACTTAACAATATTAAAAATCAGAGCTTAAAGGACAATAATTGGCTAAGGATAATCTGGCGATGTACTTTCTTAGTGAATACCAAACAGTGTTCACTTATCACAGAAAATTTAATGTAGAAATGCGGTCGGTGGTCGATCAGTGGCTAGGGTAATTATTTTAACCAACAATTTAATACCACCTAGTTTGTTTGTGCGACTTAATTATTTATATCGGCTGGGCCAGTAAAATATTATTTTTATCCGTGAGGCTAAGCAATAATATCTTCGGACTTTAATGCGCATGTGATTTTGTATTATTAATTTTTGACTGTGCATTACTGTACATATATTATACCAATATCTCTTATTAGTCCATTGTGTATATTATTGTATATTTGTACCGAAATCGGTAAAAAAGACCAAGGAAAAAATGACAAGAAAAATGAACAATTTTTAGAAATTAAAAAATATATTATATTATACACAAAAATAAATATTAATATCAATTCGATATCAAATTATTATTATTTATCACAAATAAAAACATATAACATTACAAACCTGTAAAACTGATAAGTCAAGTTGTTTATTAAATATTGTTTAGGTTATATTCACATTTCACATAAATGCTTCGTCTTTTTCATAGAAAAGTAAGTAAATGTTCTCATTTCTATACAAATACAAAATATTATTAATCATTTGACACACATTTAATAATAATAAATCCATTTTGACCATAACTTCAAAATTAATGATATCGTATTGTGTGTGATATGGCAGTTAAGCTTAAGACATTTTTAATATCCCTTTTACAATTTTTGTAATCTTTCCATAAAGTTAATAGTCTTATTTGCATTTTTTCATAAACAGTGTGTTCTTTTTTTGGTTCATATGCACCGATATCGTTTTGAGCTAACTTTATTTTATCGGTTATATATAGTTATACATAGAGAATTTCCAGCAATATTTTTTTTTTTTATTGAACATAAAAAACATCAGCCACTAGGCCATTAGTTATTAATATACATTTGTTTAGAATTTGATTTACATTTAATATAGACTTAAATTAGATTATATAAATTAATTTCTTTTGTAGTGCCTCCAGCGTACGGACAACGTTTGTGATGGACTAAAGACTTTGGATGTTGCAATAAATAATTATTATAGGTGATAATATTATTAATAATATAAATAATTATTATAATTATTTTAGGTGTCGGTTGTATAGTTTTGTAAAATTTATTTGAATTTAATAGCTTGGTTGTGACTGTACCATTATTTGTTTGTTGGCTTTACATCATTTTCGGATCAGAAGTGTAGTGTTTTCGGAGTTCGTTATAATCAGAGTGTGATCGAGGCTACTGTTATTTGATTTTGACGGGGCTGGTCTTTTTACGAGATCGATTGGCATCACCTGGGTAAGCGAAATCGTATTGGTTATATGGTGAGAATTTGATTCAATAATTGAATATGGTTTGAGGCATTGGGTGTATTCGCAACTTTCTGTGTCGTAATTGTTGACGGAAGGAGGTGGGTTGTTGTGGTGATTGGTTGATGTTTTATTCGTGTTGACGTTTTTGCAGTGGTTTGTTTACAAAGATAACAAATTACGGTGTCGTCGGGGAGAAATAACCAATAATCAGTTTGGTCAAAGTTTATTAAAATTGAACTCAGCATTTTTACGTTATCATCCGTGTGTATATATAATTATCGTCGAAAACTGCCTATATGATCGTACTCTTCATTACCGAAACCGGCTTTCATGAATGTAATCAGAGACAGAATTTTAATCGGAATATTAGTAATCGCTTTTGTGATTATATCATGTGATATAATAAGCTGAACGTTGGATATGTTTATCCTTTCAGCCGGATTTATGAAACAGTGGTACGTTATTTTTATATTATTTACGACAATGTAATAGGGTTGCCAACTTTCAAATTGTCTGATGTAGGACAATTTTTTTAATATCAAATTTATACCATAGTTTCAGTGGCGTAGCCATGATTTTGAAATAGGTTGAGGGGTGGGAGCAATGTAAAAAATAAAAAGACCACTGCTATGATCATTTTACTCATTTATATTGGTTGTATGTATAAACAATACGGCCAATGGTTTGGGGTGGGGGGCTATAATATTTTGATTCAATAATAAAATAATGATAAAAAGACGATAAAATTTTGTTGAAAAGTGATAACTACATCTCTAATCTAGTAGTCTCTTGTCGGACGGAGGACAAATCAAACAAATGTAGGACAGTCCTGTCAAATGTAGGACGGTTGGCAACCCTACAATGTAACGTTGTTTGGAAATGATTCGTTCAACAATATTATTGCTGTAAAAATATATGCAAAACCTGCTATTAGAAATACATGATGCAAATTTTATGTTATTTGGCGTTGTTATTTGACTGAATGTTTTAATGTATTCAATTTATGAGACATCTTCAATTGCATTAAATACGATTGCTTGATCTTTCTTAAGAAATAATGAGTTTGCGGTTGTTTCTGCGAATGTTCTATGAGCATTTGATTGTGGTAGTAAGTGAGTTGAGTTGAGATGGTTTTGGTCAAAAATGTCAATCTTAATAGATATGTCGATGAGAGAGGTTACCTACTTAGGTACCAACTATGGTTGTGGGGGGGACGAAATAAATGAACAAACCTCCTTAATTGCGATGTTCAATACTGCTATCGGAATCTATAAAATGCGATAATCAACAAACAGGGAATACACGCGTTTATTATCGGTCAGTTACTTAACATGTAATTGAATAAAAATTTATTTTACTATATAATAGAGTAATATACGTATATATATAGTATAGGCAATGTGTGTGTATGTGGAAAATTAAAAATTGTTATTTTTTTCCTTGTTCTTTTTTTCGGGATTCGTTTGTACCTATGTGTTTTTTTTTTTTTATAATTTTTCCTTTTCAACGGTTCAACGCTATAAGGTGTATAAATTAATTTACCTATAATAGACCTGATTCATATATTTATTTGCCCAAACGGCATTTTTCGTAGAATAATCACTCGCTCTGCAAACGGTGTAATTTTATATAACCATTCGCCCAAACGGACCACACTTTGGGTCAATTCGCCCAAACGGTCTACGCCCTACAAAAACGTCCGTACAGACATTAAACTGTAAACGGTTTCGTCCGGTTTTTCCAACCTTTACGGCTTTTAACGGTTATTATGATATACCATATACATACATAGGTACGTGCGCAGTGCACTAAACGGCCGTAATAATAATATAATGTTTTGCGTACAACGGTAGAGACGTCGCGAATGTAGGTAGGTACTATATAATATATTGGTACCTAAATCCCGTTGCTGCAGGTGGGACGAGCACAATTATTATTACCGGATCGGACCTTTTTATTGTTTACAATCCGAGACGGCCGTTTGATTTAACCGTTTTCGTGTTATTTATATAATATGGCATTAATATTGTTCTTGCTGTTTTACCGTTGAACGTAAACTTATTTGCACAGATAGTCGTACGCCATATCATTACTTCATGCGATATTACAATATATAATATTATTATACAGAGTATATACCTACACTATTTTGGGGCCACGAGCGTTTGCGTGCAAAGCATTTTTCAGACCTGAGGCCAAACCGTATTATATATAATATTATATACATTCCAAATTTTGTCACTCGGCCAGTTTTTATACCACGGTATATAGGGGTATAACCATGGTAAAACAAA